>CAUYLG010061335.1:0-24340 GCA_963573385.1 Cacajao melanocephalus
ATATATTTATTTATATATAAAATATATTTATACAGATATAATATAACATATATATATTTATACAGATATATATATAACATATATATATTTATACAGATATAACATATATATATTTATATATATTTATACAGATATAATATAACATAATGAACTGAAATGTAGGCATTACACAGCTGCAACAAATGTCAACATGTTGTCAGTTTTGTTTCTTTACCTTCTCATTCATTTCTCTCTACTTTTTCTGGGTTATTTTGAAGCAAATCCTAGATATCATAAAAACTTCCTTTTTAAGTCGTTCAGTGTATGTATCTAAAAAATAACTTTTTGATTTACAGCAATACTACTATCACAAATATTGTTTGAGTACAAACAAGTACTTAGTATTTGATTTTTCCCAATTGTTATAGAACATTTTATAATAATTTATTAAAATCAGAAATCTAGTAAAGATCATACATTATCATACACTGAATCTCTTTTTTTCTCACTCTTTTTTATTACAACTATTTCTTTTTTCTTATAGTTCATTTTTTTTCTTATAGTTCATTTCTTGAAAGAACCAAGACCTTTGTCTGGTAATGTTTCTCACAGTCAGGATTTGTTTTGAATTGCTTTTCTATGGAGTGGGTTAACATGATCCTCTATATATTTCCTGATGGTTTGTAATCGGAGCTCTAAGGTTGATAAAATTTGGGTTCTATTATTTTTGGCAAGAATACTTAATTGGTGATATCATGTACATCTATCAGAAGCTGTGTGTTAACTTTCTTTTCATGAATTTGGCCATCATTGCTGATTATTGATTAGATTTCTCATTTCATTAGCATTTTGAAATGGCATTCACTTATTCTCTAGAATACATTTAATAGAAAACATCGTCTTACCGACTATTTAGGTAACCTGAAGAACAGATCGTATTGAAACAATAGGAAAAATGCTCAATTATTTATCTCTACTTGCCAGTTTTTAATATTATGATTTTTCCCCAAACTATCCTTCAAAGAAGGCAAAAGAGGATTTCATTTTAGTATCCATTTAAATTCATTTTTTAACATTTTTGATCCATCACTTTAAAGATTCTCACCGATGCTAAAATAATCCCAAATTTGGCCAATAGGAACTTCTTTATTTAGTCTCCTGAGTCCATATAATATATCCTAATAGTGTTTGATAGTGTTTTGTCTTCTTTTATAAGATATTTTAAGGGTTATATATTACTTTCCCTGCAATTACCTATTTCTATTAAAAATGATATTTAGAGATGAAACTCCGGGCACTGTGGCTACTCATTACTACTCAGAGTCATGGTTTCTTGGCCTATTACTAGAAAGATGCAACTTCTTATTTTCAAGATGAGACACATCATGAGATCATATCCTGATTAAAATAGTTGAGCCACATGGATACGAAGAATCAATATTATTAAAATTGCCCTACTGCACAAAGCAGTTTATAGATTCAATGCTATTTCTACCACACTACCAATGACATTTTTCACAGAATTAGAACAATTTCTAAAATTCATATGAAACCAAAAATGAACCCAAATAACCAAAGCAACCCTAAGCAAAAAGAACAAAATTGGAGGCATTACACTAGTTGACTTCTACCTATACTACAAGGCTACTATAAGCAAAATAACATGGTACTGGTACAAAAATAGATACATAGACCATCGGAACAGAATAAAGAACCCATAGATTAAGTCACACACCAACAACCATCTCATTTTCCACAAAGTTGACAATAAAGAAATGGGGAAATGACTCACTACTCAATAAATGATGTTGGGATAACTGGCTAGCCATATGCAGGAGATTAAAACTGGACCCCTTCCTTACATCATATACAAAAATCAACTCAAGATGGTCTAAAGACTTAAATGTAAATCCTAAAACTATGAAAATCTTAGAAGACCTAGGATATAACATTCTCAACATCAGTCCTGGCAAAGATATTATGACAAAGACTCAAAAAGCAACTGCAATATAAACAAACATTGACAAGTGGGACCTAATTAAGCTAAAGAGCGTTGCACAGCTAATGAAATAATGAAACTATCAACAGAGTAAACAAGCAAACTACAGAATGGAAAAAAAATATTTGCAAAGTATGCTTCTGACAAAAGTCTAATATCCAAAATCTACAAGAAACGTAAATTTACAAGAATAAAACAAACCTCATTAATAGATGAGCAATGTTCATGGACAAACACTTCTCAAAAGAAGAAATACACACGAATTACAAGCATGTGAAAAAATGCCCAACATCATTAATCATCAGAAAAATGCAAATCAAAACCACAGCGAGATGCCATCTCACACCAGTCAGAATGGTGATTATTAAAAAGTCAAAAAATAACAGATGCTAGAGAAGTTGTGAGAAAGGGGAACACTATACACAGCTTGTACGAATGTAAATTAGTCCAGCCACTGTGGAAACCAGCTTGGAGATTTCTCAAGAAAGTAAAACAAAACTACCATTCGACCGTGCAGTCACATTACTGAGTATATACCCAAAGGAATATGAATTGTTCTACCATGAAAACACTTGAAGATTTATGTTCATCACAACACTGTTCATAATAGCAAAGACAAAGAGTCAACCTAGATGACCGTCAATGGAAGACTAGATGTTTTAATTCATTCTCACACTGCTGTAAGGATACTACCCATGACTGGGTAATTTATAAACAAAGGAGATTTAATTGCCTCAAAGTTCTGCATGGCTAGAGAGGTCTCAGGAGACTTAACAATCATGGTGGAAGGGGAAGCAGACAGCTTGTTCACAAAGCTGCAGGAGAGAAAGTGTGTGCAAATGAAGGAAAAACTACCATTTATAAAATCATCAGATTTTGTGGGAATTCACTTACTATCCATGAGAACAGCATGGGAAATATCACCCCCATAATCCAATTGCTTCCCTCCCTCAATGTGTGGGGATTATAGGTCCCTCTCTCTACATGTGGGAATTACAATTCAAGATGAGATTTGAGTGGAGACACAAAGCCTAACCATATCTTTCCACCCTTGGTTCCTTCCAAATCTCAGGCCCCTTTCACATTTCAAAACCAATCATGCCTTCCCAGCAGTCCCACAATGTCTTAATTCATTCCAGCATTAACTCAAAGTCCAAGTACAAAGTCTCATCTGAGACTAGGAAAGTTCCTTCTGCCTATGAACCTGTAAAATCAAAAGCAAGTTAGTTACTTCCTAGATACAATGGGGATACAGGTATTGTGTAAATGCTCCCACTGCAAATGGGAGAAATTGGCCAAAACAAAGAGGCTATAGGCTTCATGCAAGCTCAGAATCCAGTGGAGCAGTCATTATATCTTAAAGCTCTGAAATGATCTTCTTTGACTCCATATCTCACATCCAGGGCATGCTGATGCAAAAGGTAGGCTCCTACAGCCCTGGGCACTGGATAAAGAAAATGTGGTACATGGAATACTATGTAGCTATAAAAAAGAATGGGATTCTGTCCTTTGCAGCAGCATGGATTGAACTGGAGACCATTATCCTCAGTGAATTAATGCAGGAACAGGAAACCAGTACTGTATGTTCTCACCTACAAGTGGAAGCTAAACATCAAGTACCCATGGACACAAAGCAGGACACAAGAGACACCAGGGCCTAATTGAGAGTGGAGGGTGAGAGGAAGGTGAGGATCAAAAAATTACCTACCACGTGCTATGTTCATTACCTGCTTGATAAAATCATATGAACACCAAACCCGTAGAAAACACAAATTAGCCGTGGAAAAAACCTGGCTATGTACCCCTGAACCTAAAATAAAAGTTGACACAAAATAAAAAAAAATTGCGGACACATTACTTAAACTCTTTGGCTTCCTATTTTCATCCCCTTCATTCTACACTGGAAAATTCTGGTTTCTAATATCAGCGTACTGATTTACTTTATCTCACAATACAGAAAACAATGTCAGAATAATAATACCAAACATCCTAAAGGAAAAGAATTGGAAGAATAATATTGAAAAGATGGACATGATGTAGATTTTTATTTTTTTCCTTCTTATATGTTGTCTAAGTCTGTTTTGTGGTACTGTAACTAAATACATGATACTGGGCAATTTATAAAGAATCAGAAATTAATTTTTTCACAGTTCAGAAGGTCAAGGAGTCTAAGATCAACATGTCAGCAAGTCGGCCTGTGTGGTGAGGGCTTCATCCTTGAATGGGCAGGAACACTGTGTCCTCACATGGCAAGAGGTACAAAGGAAAAGTGGGGAATCCCGCTTCCTGAAGCATCTTTCATAAAGACCTCAATTCCATTCACAAGGAGGGAGCCCTCCTGGCTTTTTTTTTCTTTTTTTTAACTCTTTTAGCTGTGCTGCACAGTCTGCAACATTGTATAATAGTAATTATTATTTTTAAGAAATGTCATTTATTTATTTATTTATTTATTTTCTTTGAGACAGAGTCCATCACCCAGGCTGGGGTGCAGTGGCACGATCTCAGCTCACTGAAACCTTGATCTCCCAAGTTCAAGCACTTATCCTGCTTCAGCCTCCTGAGTAGCTGGGATTACAGGCATACATCACCATGTCTGGTTATTTTTTATTTTTTGTATTTTTAGTGTAGACAGTGTTTCGCCATGTTGGCCAGGCTGGTCTTGAACTCCTGACTTCAGGTGATCTGCCTGCCTAGGCCTCCTATATAGCGTTGGGTTTACAGACGTGAGCCACCTGCACCTGCTGTCTGTATTTTAATTAATGTGAGATTGTTGAAGAAGGCGTTTTGTTTTCTATTTGTACTATTTCAGTCTTATTTATTGTACCTATGTTCAAATTATGTTGTCTGCATCATTTTAATTTGAAAATTATTGAGATATTTTTATGAAATGATACAGATAATTTTATTAATGTCCCATGCATACTTAAAATGATAACAAATTTTATATCATCCGGACTTAGCCATGAACTGGAAGCTGAAACACCCACCTTGAGCTACTGTTTTATGTTTGGCCCACAAAGCATTCCACTCTGAGCTAGAATTACTCAGCTGTAAATGAGAACCAGTTGGCAATGGAATTTCTCCTAATATCAGGGCTATCAGAATAATTTTGATTTCCCTGCTCCACTTCCTCCTAGAGTCATTGCTGACATCACCAGAGATTGTTGTAGTGTGTGGTTCAGGCTTCCAAATAGTTCAGATTTGTGAGGACACTTCGTCAATATTGTTATAGATGTTCTTCATAGTTTTGATCATTCCTTTAATTATTCACTAGGTTTACACTGCTTATGCTGTTGTTTCATTTATTTCAGGGATCGGGGGACAGTTAAAGATTTTGGGATAGGTAAATCCACCATTATCTTTCCCAGACCTTGGTCTCAATTTGATAGTATGCTCAACAGTTAGAATACCATCAAGTTAAAAACCCTAATTCTCCTTTCTGTTATAAGAACAAACTTTGACTTTCATCACATCTGAACATTCACTAAGTAGTTATAAAGTTTTGGCTTCTGCAATGGGCAGGAAATTGCAGGAATATTTGAAAGAACAGTTAATGTTAAAAATATTGGGTTAATGGAAAGACAAACTTAAAGACTCTCTTGGTATTTTCAGAGAGAGGTCATTAATACGCCTGTTAGAATTTTGTAATGAGACATGCCCGGATATTTCGATTTGAAGAAAGTAAATAAACAAAAAAGGAAATAAGCCATTTTTTTTTGCTTCTGAAATATAGACAAGGCTTTGCATACTGTTTACTTTCACAAGGATTCTAAACACTTTTATTGATGAGGGTGGTTTTGTATTTTTAATATCAGCAGAAGGTAACAACAGGCTGAATTGCTTTTCTGAATACCAGAATTCACAATTTCCCCTTAATAATGTTTGTGGAATAAATGAGATTTACCTAGTTAAAACAGTTAAAATTCCAGTGAATCTCTTTAGATACATCTGAAATAATTTAAATTTTATGAACCATCATGAATCCTGAACTCTTACTTTTGCTTTGAAACTTCTTGGACCAAAGTAAACCTGTCACAAGATTTTATATTTTATGTAAGAAGCAATTTTGTGCCAAGAGAGCTTTCCTCTGTGATGGGCAGGAAAGGTGGGAATCAAGCAGCACAGAGGGTCCTGGAGGCCAGTCCTGTTCCATCCTCCCGGATGTTATCTCCGTTCTTCGTGTTTGCCTCTGACTCATTCTCTCATCCATAAGTACTTTATAACATAATGCTTAAACAAAGAAAACCAATTTATGCTTCAATAATTTTGATTTTTCAGTTTCTAAAATACAGGTATTTCGCATGAAAGATTCATATTCCAATTTCATTTTTTAAATCTCAGGGTGATGACTTATATTTTTCTGTGTTACTTTTCCTAACAATGAAGGCTGGTAAATAGAACAAGGTGGCCTTAATGTAATTAATTCCCGATAGAATCAAATGGTGTCCAGTGGAAAAAGCCTGTAGGAACCTTAAAAGGTCATAGGATAGTCTTCTTTTTCCTTGGGAGGTTAGAGGAAGAAAAAGGACAATCTCCTCTTGGTCTGGATAAAGGCTGTGGTAGAGTAAAAAGTTCTGATACATTTAGACTTTCAGAGTTAATGTATACATTTGTTTTGTGTTTTTAATTTTACAAAGTGTTTTGAAATATCGTTGTTTTTAAAAAAATGTTTTTTACTCTCTAGCTACTGATTTATGTGAACCTACATGAAATTTTAAGGTCAAATATATAGAAAGAAGGGCAGTGAGTGTGAGTGGCAGAGGCTTGTCATCAGAGAGGTACTTTGAGAAAGACAAGTTCAGACTTAATGTTAGTTGATGTGGTGACAGAATGGTTCCATGTAAATGAGGAAAAACAATATTTTTTGATGTGTGGCAATATTCTGTTGAATTTTAGTCTCTAGCCTGCCACAGTGACAAAGATGAAGCTATGTAATATTTCTATGAATCTGTTTAGGAGCTGGAGTAAGGAGCAATCGTTTAGGTGGGTAGTGTCTGCTGTCCCAGTGGGCAGGCATTCAGCATGTATGATGCTTCTTCAAGGCCTTAAGTACTGCTTTTGGGTTTCTCTTCTCTTTTGGGGAAGAGAAGAGTAAGATGATGTCCCAATGTAAAGAGGAACTTGCAAAAACCATTGTCATATTGTGCTAACGTGAACTAAGGTAGAAATATATTGATGAGCAGGGGTAATGCTTCATGCTAGATGGGATGATAATGAACTTTAAAATTATGCAGTGATTCCTCTTCTGAGCTTGGATCTGCCACAGAGTACTCAGGTAGAACATGGGAAGCAACAGGGATCCCACTGGCCAGCACTAACCTCCCAGTCTCAGGTCATCTGCCTATGGTCTTGAGGTTCTCACTGCAAATACTAAGCCTCACTTCTGGAGTGATGGGGAATTTAGGATGAGGCTCTGCCTTCTTTTATGTGCCACACCTAGATAGACCTGTGGCCTGGAAGGGAAATTATTTAAGCCATGTGCCTCAGAGTCATTGAAAATAGAGGCAAAAAGAAGTGGTTATGCTAAAGTTTTTGTCATCATGGCTCATCAATTAGGGAGGGCATTATCATTATTAAAAGCTCATTTTAAGAAATATTGTAGGGGAAGGGAGACATCTGTACAAGGTGAAAAGAAGGGCATGTGAACATGTCAGGCATCTTTCTAACATGTCCTTTCTATTGCATCCCAAAGTCATCCTAGTTATTCTCATGTTTTATGAAGTGCTATTACGGATATTACCTAGTATTAATTCTTGGCAAATTTAAAAATTATGTGTATACGTGTGTGTCTTTGTTCATTTGAAATGCTTCAGTGAAATATCTGAGATGTGGCAATTTCTAAAGAACAGAAATTTATTTCTCCCAGTTCTGGAAGCTGGGAAATTCCAAGATGAAGATACCAGAGTTTGGTTAGCAAGGACCTTCTTACTGCGTCCTCACTTCGCAGAAGGCAGAAGAGCAAGCTGGCTGCATGCTGCTGTATGAGGCATATTTTGCACGGGAGTTGATCCTATTAACAAAGGAGGTATTTTTGTGGCCTAATTAATTCATAAAGGCCCCACCTCTTGCTACCATCATATGGGCAATGCAGGAATTTTGGAGAGGACGCATTCATACACATATACGTAGCAGGTATGTGTCTACTTTTAAGAACCCTTGCTTTTGTGGTCATTTTGCAACACAGATACTAACACTGTAAAGTTGCAGAGAAGATTAGCATGATTCCTTGGCAAGGATGATATGCAGATTCATGAAGCATTTTATATTTAAGGAATAAATACGCAAAAGAACTCTTGCCTTCCCTTGAACCTTCTGGCTGTTAAGAAACCTGTTCAGGAGTGAGAATCTGATCATTAGCCTACACCCAGGTCAGCTTATCCCCAAGGCCCAGGAGGGCAGCAGGGTAGGACAAATCTAGATTGGGAATCTCACTGCCAGTCAAACCGTGAAACTGGGACTCAGTCTCTCTGAACCTCACTTTTCCCATCTGTAAAATGAAATGATACTTACTTCAAAATGCTCCCTCCTAACTGGAGCCCTCCTTTCTCTCAGTCAATCAATAGATAGACAGATAGCTAGATAGACAGATAGCTGGCTAGATGGCTAGATAGACATATATATGTGTGTATCTATCTATCTAACTATCTATCTATCTATCTATCTATCTATCTATCTATCTATCTATCTCTCTATCTGTAGAAGAAAAGCTCTCCAGATGAATAGGCTATAACAAAGATACTTCCATCTTTCTGGTTGCTAAAAACTCTATTTTAAGATAATGTAAAGGAGGAAATAAGTTATTTCCTTAGCAATGGCCATGAAAATACATCTGGAGCTGTAATTGTCATCAAGCAACACACATGTTTATAGGTTCCTTACATCCCCAGAGCACTCACATCCAGAGGGTCCAAAGCTGCTACGTTCATTATGCAGATCCCTATAGTAATTTCCTAACCTAACCTCTTCTTTCTTAAAAGGATTGTTACAGTTAAATGAAGGATGACTTGAGATCTGGTTCACAACTTTAACAAAATTTACAGTTACAGAGAGAAGTATGTTTGAGAATTGTCAGAAGCTAAAGCAGCAGAGCCTTTACAAAAAGGAGTTACAGAACAGATTTTCTCTAATTTTCCAAAGCAGTCACCTTACAGTCAGAAGAAAGGGAATGAATATACCCTGAGATATTTAGGAGCATATCAGGAAGCACTTATGATACAAATACATTTTTGAAACCTACAGGTTATTTTTAATGTATTTTTTCCACATATTCTGTCTTATTAATATTGAAATTTGGCTTATCATTAAGGAAATGTTCTCTATAAGTCTTTGAGTAAAGCTGATGCTCTAAGATGTATTCTAGGCCAGATATGGCAGCTCATGCCTGTAATCCCAACACTTTGGGAGGCCAAGGCGAGTGGATCACTTGAGATCAAGAGTTTAAGACCAGCCTGGTCAACACAGTGAAATCCTATTTCTATTAAAATACAAAAATTAGTTGGGTGAGGTGGTGTGTGCCTCTAATCTCAGCTACTCAGGAGGCTGAAGCAGGAGAATCACTTGAACCTGGGAGGTGGAGATTGCAGTGAGCAGAGATCGTGCCACTGCACTCCAACCAGCCTGGGCGACAGAGTGAGATTACATCTCAAAAACAAACAAACAACAAAAAGAAGATGTATTCTGTTTATTATATAGCTTTTTATGGAAGCTTGTATATTGATGTGAATCCCCCAAATATGTCCACATTCCAACTTGTGAGGTGTGGGAGTGAGTAGTCATTAACTACTCTATATCTTTCCATTAAGCTGTTTGTATAGCCATATCTATATTATTTATGTATTATTTTATTATTACTATATAATTATCTATTATCACATTTATTTATTTTACCATATTATCTAATTAAAGAAAATATAAGCATGTAAATGAACTTACAGAAAATATAAGCACATATACTACCTTTTACTTATTTACATGCTTATGGAAAATAAATAATGTCTATTTTTTGAAAAGTATTGCAGAGAAATAATGAAATTTACTTTGGTTCATGTAAGACTTACAGAGCATGTCTGTTGAGATCAATGAGTTTGTCTGTTATTCCTACTAAAGTTTTGAAAGAGTTTTTTGAATATTGACACAAAATAATTAAATTTAACTTCTGAGAGTTAATTACATATGAGAATTAGTAAACCATGGAACAAAAAACATACATCTATAAAATATTTAACAATAAATTGACAGCTAATGGTATATGTTTGGATAAATGTGTCCTGAACTATCTTAATATATATTTAAAAGACCGGTGTGAAAATTAATCACATTCTAACATTTTAAGAGCCTAATCAAAAACCATGTGATAATATTATCTGACATCTCCGGTTCATAAGAAATTGCAATTATATATACTGAGTGAGAGTTTGATGCAAGTATAAGCTTTATGAGTTTATAGATATTTTTGAATAATTTAATCATGGAGTAACTTTTTTCTATTTTACTATAAATTATCTAGATCAGTTTGATTTTTAAAAATCCTCTCATCTTTCTTTCCACCTCTACCATATCCATATTAGAAATAAAAGCTCTTGAGATTTCAAGGGATTGTAAACTGCAGATGTCTATTTGCTGCATCAAACAATTCTGCACTATTCCTGCGATACCATTATTAACCATTTTTAAACATCTTCAGGGACAGAGAACTCACCAGTTTTAGTACATCACTTTTTGGGCCTACTCTAAGAGCAAAAGTAATGCATTTTAAGGTATTCATCTTTGGACCAGGTCTCAGGATAATTAATTAATTTTTCTTTTGTGTGCCATGGACATATATACAGATTACAAGTTCTAGAATGTTAGACTAAATATTAAAACTCTAATAAGTTTCCTCTTCATTTTGTGAAAAAAGGAAATACATGTGCAAGAATGAACATATGATTGAGGATAGGAACAATTGATATATTCCTTGATATCTCCTTTTTCTTCATTGAGACAAACTTGAAGGGACCTCAGAAGAGTGAAGAATCGACCTTTGTGTCTTAGAGCTGGTGTTTGGGGAATGGGGAATGTGTTAGGGCATTCTTGTATTGCTATAAAGAAATATCTGAGACTGGATGATTTACAAGGAAGAGGTTTAATTGGTTCATGGTTCTGCAGGCTATACGGGCATGGTGCTGGCATCTGCTGGTTTCTGGGGAGGACTCAGGAAGCCTTTACTTGTAGCAGAAAGCAAAGTGACAGCAAACAGGCAGGAGCAAGAAACAGAGCAGTGGGAAGGGGAGTACCACAATTTACAACACCCAGATCTTGGGAGTACTTACTTCCTATCATGAGGACGCAGTCTCAAATGTGCTTGGCAATCACAGAATAGATGCTAGACGATTATTTCAAGTGTATGATCCCATAAACCTAATTCACAGAGAGAGAAGGATAGAGAGACATTCTACAAAGCTGGAAGTTATTTTCCTTTGAAAAAAATTGTATTACACAGTTTAAAGTATGATTCAGGTTAATATGAGTAAATGTAATTTTTACATTTCTCCCGTTATATCATTCTTGCAACAAAAGTTTTATCATGTTTTCTTGGTGAGATTAGAACAATTACAACTCTAACTGTCTAGGAATAGTCTCAGTGCATGTATATGCAGCAAGAAACATGCTTCATTTTCTGGGTCAGTCAGATTGTTCTCTCTCTTCCAAATGGCCTAAGAAGTCAACAGACCAAATGAGGGTGACTTGAAAATCCTGCTGGGGGCTTCTCTCACACTCCTGAAAGCACACTCATCTGGAGTTTTCAGTGTCTCACAATTCCCTAATTTGAGACAGATCACCAGACTATAGATTCTTTGGTTTCTTCTGCTTTTTAAAGTTTGATAGTTAAATAAGTAGCAGCATGGTATGGAAGGAGGAGAAGGAGCTGTAAAATGAATATAAAATAGGCTGAGCACGGTTGCACAGCCTATTTTTGGGAGGCCTCAGGTCAGGAGTCCAAGAGCAGCCAGGCCAAAATGGTGCAACCCTGCCTCTATGAAAAGCCAGGTGTGGTGGTGCATGCCTGTAATCCCAGCTACTCAGGAGGCTGAGGCAGGAGAATTGTTTGAACCAAGGAGGCCGAAGTTGCTGTGAGCCGAGATGGTGCCACTGTACTCCAGCCTGGGTGGCAGAGTGAGAGTCCGTCTCAAAACAAACAAAGAAAATGAAAAAAAAAAAACAATGTAAAATAGATATAATGCCCTCTTCTCATTGTTCCCTGGGGCTTCTCAGCCATCTCTATGAGCTCAAGTTTCTTATATGTCAAAGTCATAACACTACAGGGTGAGAATATCCTCCTCTTGTGATAGTCATTATATGTGATAGAATGTATAAGTACAACTCTGCAAACTATGAAAACTTTCTGAATTATTCAAAATTATATCAATGGCTATCCCATTTGTCCTCAAATTAGAGTAACTGCTAAACAATTATAATCTCAAAAGCCATTACCAATATAATAGCCAGATAAAGATTTATCTATTGTGTAATTTAAAAAAACAGTGGAAAACATTAAATAATCCTTATTAAAATGTATTAAAGTCTTTCATGAACAGAAGTAATACAGACCTGATATTGGAAGCATAAAATCTGAAACTGTTAATAATGGGTGAGTAGATATTATCTGATCATTTAAAACTGGAGTAGAAATATAACATCCTTAATCTGCTTTTTCTGTGATGGGTTGCTAGGGTTATGGTAACAGTGTTTCACAAACTAGAGAGCTTAAGGAACAGATACAAGAGGATATCAAAAAGTGTGTGTAAAATTGGAATTAAAAGATAACAATAAAACTATTAGCTCTGGGCCGGGGGCAGTGGCTCATGCCTGTAACCCCACCACTTTGGGAGGCCAAGGCAGACGGATCACAAGGTCAGGAGATTATGACCATCCTGGCTAACATGGTGAAACCCCGTCTTCACTAAAAATACAAAAAATTAGCCTGGCATGGTGGCACGCGCCTGTAGTCCCAGCTACTCAGGAGGCTAAGGCAGGAGAATCACTTGAATCCAGGAGGTAAAGGTTGCAGTGAGCTGAGATCCTGCCACTGCACTCCAGCCTGGGTGACAGAGCAAAACACTGTCAAAAAAAAAAAAAAGAAAGAAAGAAAGAAAGAAAATCAGCTCTGTTTCTCAAAATAAGTTCCATTAAGTTTAACAAACTTTTGTAAATGATGATACCAGTCATTTTGTCCATGCACAAAAACCTGAGGGTCCTAGAAAAAGGACCATGTCAATGCATTTGAAAAATGAGTGTCTTTCAATTTTTTTTAATTAGATAGAAAAGAAAAAAAGAAGTCAGACGGAGCCAAATCAGGGCTGTCAGATGGATGCCTAATGATTTCCCTTGAAACCCTCACCAAATTATCCTTGTTCGATAAGAGGAATGAATAGGAGTGTTGTCATGGTGGAGAAGGACTCTGGTGATGTTTTCCTGGGTATGATTGTTTTGCTAAAGCTTTGTCCAACGATCTCAAATCACTCTCATCATAGGAAGTTATCATTATTTGACCCTATAGAAAGTCAACAAACAAAATGCCTTGAGCATCCCGAAAGACTGATATCATGCTCTTGACTGGTCCCCTTTGGCATTGACTGGACTACTTCCACCTCTTTTCAGCCATCACTTCAATTGTGCTTTGTCTTCAGGCTTGAAACACTGACGCCACCTTTCCAGTTCTTCAAGTAAATGCTTCAGCATCTTCATCTCACCTGTTTACGATTTCCATTGAAAGTTCAGCTCTTGTCTGTACCTGATCTGGACACAAAGGTCTGGGCACCCGCTGAATGGAAAGTTTGCTTACCTTTAATTTTTTCCATCAGAATTTAGTAAACTGAACCTATTGAGATGTTGGCTATTGTTTCTGCTTTCAGTCATTGGTCTTCTTCCATTAGGGCATGAACAAGATGAATATTTGCTGCACAAATTGCGTATAGTCTACTCTGAGGCTTCGTCATAAACACTGTCTCATCCCTTTGTAAAATGAGTTATCCACTCACAAACTGCTGATTTCTTTGGAGCATTGTCCCCATAAACTGTTCATAAAGCATCAGTGATGTCACCATTCTTTCACCAAGTTGCAACATAAATTTGATGTTTGTTTTGCTTCAGATTTAGCAGAATTCATACTGCTTTGACAGGGGCCATTTTCAAACTGAAGAAAGCATCATCCTTCTTAATGCCTCAAACTTGATTTTGTTCAGACGTGTTATCATAAGTTAGTGCATTTTGGTACAAAAAAATTGATATCTATGAATAGATTAAAAACTATTTTTTAGAGACAAATATTTTGTCACCCAGGCTGCAGTGTACTAGCATGATCATAGTTTAATGTAACCTTAAACTCCTAGGCTCTGGTAGTCCTCCTGTCTCAGCCTCCTGAGTAGCCAGGACTAAAGGTACACTCCAATCCCAGCTGCTGTTTGTTTGTTTTTTTAAATTTTTATTTTGTAGATACTTGGTCTTATCATGCTTCTCAGGCTGGTCTTGAAGCCCTGGCCTCAAGTGATCCTCCCAACTCAGCTTCCCAAAGTGTTGGAATTACAGGTGTGAGCCACTGTGCTTGGTCCCATAGGTTTTTCATAATATGCATTTCCCATGAGTTTTTGAAGACCCTTTGTATTTATTGTCTCATAGTTTTGTAGGCAAGAAGTCTGAGATCAAGTTGTTGGCAGGCTTGGTTTTTTCTGAGAGCTATGAATGAAAGGTCTGTTCTGGGACTCTTTCCTTGACTTACATATGGTCATCTTCTCCCTGTGTCTTTTCGCATCTTCTTTCCTCCATTTGTGTCTTTCTCTGTACCCAAATTTCTCCTATTTATAAAGACATCATTCATATTGAATTGGAGTCCACACATATGGCTTTATTTTAACTTGATCAGTTTCGCAAACACCTTATTTCCATATAAGGTCAGATTCTAAGGTACGAGGAATTAAGACTTCAACATCTGCATTACAGTGGGGAGGGAAATTGTCAACCAATAAAGTAGTCTGCGTTAAAGAGTACAGCCCCTCTCAAATGAAAGCTCCTTATTTGATAGCTTTCTTGACTTCTCAAATAAAACTGACAAGTCTCTCCACATTTGACTTTCAATTTCTCCTCATATAATTTTAAACTCAGTTCCCCCAAGGACAAAGATACTCTCATACATCTTTGCATTTCCAAAAGTTAATTTACTTGTCCCAAATTTTTTCCTTGCTTTACACCTTCATAAATCTCTCTGTATCCTACTTTCCTCAGTCAGACTGTTAATTCTCCAGTGAAGCCTTTTTCTAACACCTACTTCAGCCTTAATGATAAATTCTCCAGATTACAAGGTCTCTCTGTTCTTTGTAGTAAGTTTATGCTCTTTGAAATGAATAACTCTATCTCTATCTAGATATTTCCAGAGCCCAACACAAAAATAAGGCACAGAATACATGGTAACTACTAAATATGTGTTAAAAGAACAAATAAAAAGAGAATAAAGTAATTAGAGCTATAAAAATAAAGATGGTGGTGCTGTTGATTATGATGTTAGCAATAACTCATATCTCTTGAGTACTTACCATAGGCCAGGTATGTGCTAATTGGTTTATAAATTCCATTATCACTTTACAAATAAAATATGTTATAATTTGGCTAAATATCTTGCTTCAGCTTACAAAGTCTTTAGAGTAAGATACCAGAAGAGAGTCACATCAGCGTGGTGGCCACTAAGGTAACATCAAAATTCCTGGGTAGCATGGGAGCCCAGCATAATACCATACAGAGAGGAGCATAGTACTCTGCATATGTCACATGGCATCTCCTACTAGATCCAATCATAGATAGAAGAAACCTCTTCCTGCAAGTAAAAGATAAGCTGGAGATGCTGAGTGGCCTTCATCACTGCCAGATACCAATGGTAACTGTTAGAGGAGGATCTTCTAGTCCATACAGGCCCTGAGTTCAGTGTGAACATTGCTGGAAGTCTGCACAGTTGTAACCACATCCCAAGAGCAGGAGTCCTCATGGCATCTGCAACCCCTATGACCTAAGCAGCTATCGCACAGAACTCTCTTGAAACTGATCCCACATCTGGAGTATATCTTACTTTAGGAAGCAACAGCCACTGAACTCCTGTATTCATAAGTCTTGTCTTCTGTCCATGAAATTCACATAGATGCCTGTAACACCAATACTGTAGCTTCCCAGACCCTGTGTCCAAAGGAATCACTGGGATTTTAATGTTCAAACAGAAGAAGCATCATACCAACCAGAGAAAGAGGTGGGTCTGCATTGCAGAGAGGTCCTGCGTAGCTGCTGAGCCAATGTGCACCCATTTTTGAACCAACAGCCTGCTTGGACACTGCAGCAGAGTCCTGTATAGCAGCAAAACTTCAGTACCTGTCCCCACAAACAGCCAGCCAAGAAGCATTCCTTCTCCATAAGCTGGCCTCACATCACCAGAGAAAATAGGGGGTAGCCCCTGGACCCACATGCACCTGCCCCTAGCTTGACAGTTGCCTAGGGGTGAACACATTTCTTTAGAGAGAACTCTTGCTTAGTTTTTTAACACATGCACACCCACCCCTGCCCCTTACAGCCAGCCTGGCAGTGACCCTGACAATTCAGAAGAGCCTGCCACAAAATCTGTTGAACCGCTATGCCTGCATGTGTCTTGCCAATGACTAGCCCAGTACCCTTGCCCCTAGCAGAACAACACCACATTCACAAACTCCTGCAGCCTCAACCACTGATATAATAATCTCATACATCACAATATAGGATTATAACTGAAGCATCTGCACAGAGAACATGCTACTGAGTTCACCCAGAACCAAAGCCAATGCTACATTCTCAACCAACATCTTAGAATCCATTTACGGTAGAAAGCCTTTTCCTATGAATGTTACTCTATAAATTGGAAAATGCAATTGTTCTACTAGATGCACAGATATCAATGTAGGGATACAAGAAATAGAAAAAGGCAAGAAAATATAACAACCCAAAAAGAACACAGTTCTTTGTCTCTAGCAACAGATCCTAAATGAAAAGGTATTTATAAATGCCTGAAAAACAATTACAAGTAATGATTTCAAGGAAACATAGTGAGATATAAGAGGATCTAGAAAAATAATTCAATGAAGTCAGGAAACGAATTGTGATATGAATAAAAAATATAACAGAGATAGATATAAAAAACAGAATTGTTGGAGCTGGAGAATTTAATAAATGAAATAAAAGTATAATTGAGAGCTTTGACTATCAGACTAGATCAAGCAGAAGAAAAAATCTCTGAGGTGAAAGGTAGGTATTTTGAAATAACCCAATCAAAAAAAAATTAAAAAAAAGGAAAGAAGAATGAAAAGAAACAAAGAAAGCCTATGTAACACATGGGACTTCACTAAGGAAACAAATATTCACATTATACAGATGCCATAGGAAAAAAAATAACCACAGTATAAAAAATATATTTAAGAAAATAATAGCTGAAAAGTTCCCAAGTCTTAGGAGAGATATGGACATTCATTTCAAAGAACCTCAAAAGTTTTCAATGATTTTTAACCCAAAAATATTCTTTTCAAAGCACATTATAATCAAAGTGTCAAAAGGTAAAGACAAAGAGAGTTCTAAAACCTGCAAGACATAAATGTCAAGTTATATATAGGGGAATTTCCATTAGACTATCAGCAGATCTCTCAGCAGAATCCCTGCCTGCCAGATAAGATATTGGTGATATACTAAAAATACTGAAAGATAACGAAGAAGAAAGCAAACAAACAAAAATGAATAAATCCTCCTGGCCAAGAATATTATATTCAGCAAAGGTATTCTTCAGAAATAGATAAATAAACATCTTTTAAGATAAGCAAAAACTGAGGGACTCCATCACAACTAAGATGACCTTATCAGAAATGCTTAAATAAATGCTACAAAAAAACCCCAAAAAGACAATAATTAATATCACAAAAATACAAAACTTGGCAGTATAGGTAAACATATAACCATACTCAGAATTCTCTAGTGCTGTAGTAATGCAACATAAATCCTTCAAAATTATAGTATGTTGGTTTAAAGTGAAAAAGATCAAACACACCAACAGCTGCAATTAATGACTAAGGAACACATAGAAGATAAATATGCAAATTAAAGTAACTAAAATGCAAATGAGAAGGGAGAGGGAAAATGTCATTTTTATGTGTTAAAGCTGTTATCTGCTTAAAACAGGCTATTATATTTACAAGACTTTTTATGTGACCCTTATGTTAAACACACACACACACACACACACACAATTATACTAAATGTACAAATGAGAAAGAGAAAAGAAACAAAGTTTAGCATTACAGAAAACCACCAAACCAGAGAGGTAAACAACGAGAGAAGGAGAAAGGAAGAAAGTATCTACAAAACAATCAACAACAACAAAAACAGTTAACAAACTTGCAGGAGTAATTGTTTGCCTACAAATAATAATACAGAATGTAAGTGGATTAAATTTTCCAATTTGTATTTAGAGTAGTTGAAAAGATAAAAAACAAAACCACACTATATGTTGCCTATAAGCGATGCACTTCACCATTAAACATAGGCAGACTGAAAGTGAAGGGATGAAAAAATATATTTCACACAAATGGAAATCAAAACCAAGCAGAGATAGCCATACTTATATCAGATAAAATGTACTTTAAGTGAAAAACTCACAAAAGACCAACAATATTATTATATAATAATAAAATACTTAATTCAACAAGAATGTATAACAATTTTGCTACTATGCACCCAAAAAAGGTCTAGCAAATATTACTAGACCTAAAGGGAGAGATAGATAAAAATACAATAATAGCAGGAGACTTCAACTTCACATTTTCAACAATAGACAGATACTTTCAGACAGAATATTAATAAAGAAACAACAGACTCAAACTATACCACAGATCAAATGAATGTAACACATTTTTACAGAACATTTCATCTACAGCTGCAGAATTCACAAGTTTTCTTAACTGCCTATAAAACATCCTCCAGGATAGATTGCCTATTAGGCCACAAAACAAGTCTAAACAGATTTAAGAAGGTGGAGATAATATCAAGTATCTTTTCTGACCACAGAATTATAAAACTAGAAATTAACAAGGAAGACTTCAGAAACCTTACAAATACATGAAAATTAAATGGCATGCTCCACATTAACCAATGGATCATTGAGAAAATTAAAACAGAAATTTAAAAAGTTCTTGAAATAAATGATAATAAAAACATCCTACTGAACTGTATAGAACATAACAAAAGCAGTTCTATAAGAAAAGTTCATAGCAATAAACATCTACATCAAAAGAGGAAAAATATTTATAATCAACAACCTAACCATATAACTCAAGGAACTAGAAAAAGAATAGGCTGAGCCCAACATTAGTAGTAGGAGGAAGCTAATAAAGCTCAGATCTAAATAAACAAAATAGAGACTAAAACAATTCATAACATCAACTAAACAAAAAGTTAGTTTTTTAGAAAAATAAATGAAATTAACAAACTTTTAGTTAAATTAACTGAAAAAAAAGAGAAAAGATCCAAATAAATAAAATCAGAGATGAAAAATGAAACGTTATTATTAAGATCACCCATACAAAAGATTATTAGAGACTCTTTTTAACTATATGTCAACAAATTCAAGAACATAGAACAAAGGGGTAAATACCTGAACACATACAACCTATCAGGATTACATTACAAAGAAACAGAATAGCTGAACAAACCAATAACCAGTGAGAAAATTACATTAGTATAAAGTCTTCTATCAAAGAAAATCCCAGGTCCTGATGACTTAACTGCTGAATTCTACCAAATATGTAAAAAACAACTAATAAGAATACTCTTTAAACTATTTCAAAAAGTTCAAGCAGAGGAAATATTTCCAAATTCATTTTTTGATGCAAGCTTTATCCTGATTCCAAACCCAGATAAGGACACAACAAAAAATAAAAAGAGAAAACTACAGGCCAATATCCCTGGTTAATATAGATGTAAAAATTCTTAACAAAATACTAGCAAACTAAATTTAGTAGCACATTTAAAAGATTATTCACCATGATCAAATGGGATTTATCCCAGGAATGCAATGATGGTTCAACATACACAAAATATTAAATGTAATAACCAAGCAAGTTACAGAGTAAAGCCACACACTGAGTTTTAATTTAGGAGTCCTTTATTAATTAGCTAGCAACCAAGAGATGGCTAACGCTCAAAATTCTCTCGGCCCTGAGGAAGGGGCTTGATTTCCCTTTATATCTTGATTTACGTAGGGGAGGAGGAGCCTAACTGAAGCGAAATTTTACAGAAGCAGAACAAGCAAGTTAGATAAGGAAGCTGGTAACCAAGGGGTAGGAGGTTCCCAGGATTGTTGGTTGCTAAAGGTATTTCCATAAAATCACCAAGGGAGGTTCAAAGAGAGTCATTCACAATAGCAGGTGTGCTTGCCAAGCAGGATGTAGTTACATTGCATATATGGTAGGATAAACACAGAGTCAGCGTGACATAAGCACAGCATCAGTGTGGCCCAGTTATGCACCTGAGGGAGACATGGCAGGGAGGGAGAAGCCAAGCAGGAGCCTACCGCCAAGATGGAGTCAGTTAGGCTAGCACAAGTTAGCCTATCACAGTAACACACCATAATTCTAGAGAAAAAGACAAAAACCATACAATTACTTCAATAAATACAGAAAAAGCATTTAACAAAATTCAACATTTCTTCATGAAAAAAAATCTTTACAAATTAGTTATAGAAGAAATATACTTCAACACAATATAAGCCATATAGGACAAACTCCAGTTATTATCATACTGAAAGGTGAAAAGCTGGAAACTTTTCCTCTAAGATCAGGAACAAGACAGAGATGCTCAACTTCACCACTCCTACTGTACATAGTACTGGAAGTTCTAGCCAGAGCAAGAAAAAGAAATAAAGGGCATCCAAATTGGAAAGGAAAAAGTCAAAGAGATTCTGTTGATATATGACAAGATCTAAAATGTAGAAAAAACTAAAAAATCTACAAAAAAAAAAAACGTTGGAACCAATAACTAAAGTCAGTAAAGTTGTAGGAAACGGTATCCATACACAAAAATCAGTAGTATTGCTATACATAGTCATTAATAGCAAACTATCTGAAAAGAAATCAAGAAAACAATTTCATTTATAATAGCTACCCCCCAAAATAAAATCCCTTAAAATAAACTTAACCAAAGAGGAGAAATGTCTCTACACTAAAACTATACAATATTTTTAAAAGAAATTAAAGAAAACAAAAACAAATGGAGAAAAAAGCCCATGCTCACGTATTAGAATAATTGATATTATTAAAATGGCCACACTCCCCAAAGCAATCATTGCTTTAATTTAATCTCTATCAAAACACCAATAATATTCTTTACATAAATAGAAAAAATCCTAATATTCATATAGACCCAAAAAAGGCCGTAAGTAGCCAAAAATATCCCGAGCAATAAAGCTTAGGCATCACACTACATGACTTCAAAATAAGGCTGTAGAAACTAACAGAGTATGACATAGAAATAAACATGGCTGGTGCTGTAGCTTACACCTGTAATCCCAGCACTTAGGGAGGGTGAGTCCAGTGGATCACTTGAAGTCAGGAGCTCGAGGCCAGCCTGGCCAACTAAAAATACAAAAATTAGACAGGTGTGGTGGTGCACGCCTGTAGTCCCAGCTACTTGGGAATCTGAGGCAGGAAAATCACTTGACCCCAGGAGGCAAAGGTTGTGGTCATTTGAGATTGTGCCGCTGCATTCCAGCCTTGGCAATAAAGCGAGAATCCTAAAAAAAAAAAAGAAAAAAGAAAAAGAAAAGAAAGAAACAAAGGACAAGCTGCTGAGTATTTCCCTTGTGCAAGACTTTGCTGCTAGAGGCTTGATAATCTCCTTTATTCTCACTTTTTTTTTTATTTTGCACTAAGCATTTTTGTCACCTTCTGGTAATTTTTCTTAAATTCACTTCAGTCTGAATTCTAGCCTCTCTGAAAGTATTTATCATGGCGATTTTGTTTGCTATACCTTATTAAATGTCCTTTTGGTCCTTTTTAATTGACCTTTTAAAATCTGAGCTCATCTTAGAGAACAATCTCTATATCTAAAATTAGTCCTTAGAAATTCCTAGTTTTATTTCTTATCGAAGTCGTTTGTAATTATAATGTCAGACTTCTAGAATGAAACATAAGCATTGGTCACATTTAGCCGTGATTGCTATTCTTATCACTGAACTGGTTTCCTTACCTCCAATAAGTTTGTCTCTAATTCATAAATTATGTCAAGCTTCTAATGTTTCGAACTAAATTCTAAAGAATATTATCACGCTTTCCAGCCATCACTGTCGTCATGCATGTTAGTTTACTAGCGCTACCATAACAAAGTGGAACTGAGTAGGTGGCTTAAAAACACAGACACTTAAGCCCTCATAGTTCTAGAGACTAGAGGTCCAAAATCAGGATGTTGGCCACGTTGTTTCCTTCTGCAGCTTGTGAGCAAGAATCTGCTCTGTGTCCTTTTTATCGCTTCTGGTGGTTTGCTGGCAGTTCTAAGTGTTCTGACTAGTAAAAGCATCACTCTGAGCTCTGTGTTCATCTTTACATTAAGCTCTCCTTGTTTGCATATCTATGTCTAAATGTCTCCTTTTTTTTTTTTTTTTTTTTTTTTGAGACAGAGTCTCCCTCCGTCGCCAGGCGCCAGGGTGGAGTGCAGTGGTGCGATCTCTGCTCACTGCAACCTCCGCCTCCCGGGTTCAAGCAATTCTTCTGCCTCAGCCTCCCGAGTAATTGGGACCACAGGGGTGTGCCATCACGCCCAGCTAATTTTTTTGTATTTTTAGTAGAGACGAGGTTTCACCATGTTGGCCAGGAGGGTCTCGATCTCTTGACCTCGTGATCTGCCCGCCTCGGCCTCCCAAAGTGCTGGGATTACAGGCGTGAGCCACCATGCCTGGCCCCTAAATGTCTCCTTTTTATTACAACATCAGTTATATTGAATTAGTGGCTCACCTTACTCCAGTATGACTTCAACTTCACTAATGACACTGCGATGATCCTCTTTCCTCAAAAATGTCACATTCTGAAGCACAGAGGTCTAGAAGTTCAACATAAGAATTTAGGGGGTAGGGGGATGCAATGTAGTCTGTAACATGACATCACTTGACAGAGCAAAACTATTAATGTTTTCCATTACCTTGTAGGACAGGTAAACCCTACCTTACCTATAAGATCTATCACAACATGGATATAAACAGTGTTATGATCCACTGCCTCTTGCATTAGCCCTTGTCCTCAAATACTTGTCTATTCACCAACTACAAAGCATGCTGTCTGCATTCTGCCACTGCCTTGTTGCTTTATACTTTGTCTGCTGGTATGTACATCATTAGGGTTTTCTCTTCACTGACATAGCATTTAAATATATTCCATGTGTCTTTTTATTTATGTCTTCTCATTTTGCCATACATTGTGAGTATAAAAAAAACAGTGGCCAAGCCTTTCATGTCTTTGTAACACTCACAGGGACCAGAAAAGTGTATACCACATAGCAGGTGTCTGTATATTGTTTTCTTTAAGAGATGAAAAATAAAGAATAAAAAGTGAAAGACTGATCATTAGATTAAACTAATCTACAATTAAATGTTTAGCATTTTAACATTTTAATTTAAAAATTAAAATATTTAATGTTAAAATGTTTTAACTATATATGTATATTTTATTGTACTTTAGATTCTGGCATACATGTGCAGATCATGCAGAATTATTGCATAGGTACATACATGGCAATGTGGTTTGCTGCCTCCATCCCTCTGTTACCTTTATCTGGCATTTCTCCCCATGTTTTCCTTCCCCAACCTCCCTAGCCCCCGCTGTCCCTCCCCTAGTCCTACCAAGAGACCCCAGTATGTGATGCTCCCCTCCCTGTGTCCATATGTTCCCATTGTTATACACCTGCCGATGAGTGAGAATATGTGGTATTTGATTTTCTGTTCTTGTGTCAGTGTGCTGAGAAATGCTTTCCAGGGTCATCCATGTCCCTACAAAGGACACGAACTCATTGTTTTTTATGGCTGCCTAGTATTCCATGGTGTATATGTGCCAAATTTTCTTTGTCCAGTCTATCATCGATGGGCATTTAGGTTGGTTCCAGGTCTTTGCTATTGTAAACAGTGCTGCAATGAACATACGTGTGTATGTGTCTTTATAATAAAACAATTTATAATCCTTTGGATATATAACCAGTAATGGGATTGCTGGGCCAAAAGGAATTTCTATTTCTAGGTCCTTGAGGAATTGCCACACTGTCTTCCACAATGGTTGAACTAATTTACACTCC
>CAUYLG010061337.1:0-21468 GCA_963573385.1 Cacajao melanocephalus
AACAAAGGGATGGAGGAAGATTCACCAATCAAATGGAGAGCAAAAAAACCTAAAAAACAAAAAAACAAAAAACCAGGAGTTGTAATTTTCGTCTCTGACAAAACAGAATTTAATAGTAATAAAAACTAAAAGAAACAAAGAGGGACATTACATAATGGTAAAAGGATATATGCAACAAGAGCTGATGATCATAAATATATAGGTACCCAATATAGGAGCACCCAGATACATAAGACAAGTTCTTAATGACTTATAAAAAGACTTAGACTCCCGCACAATAACAGCGGGAGACTTTAACACCACATTGTTAACATTAGACAGATCAACGAGATAGAAAATTAACAAGGACATTTATGATTTGAACTCAGACCTGGAACAACTGAACTCAATAAATATCTGTAGAATTCTCCACCCCAAATGCACAAAACATACATTTTTCTCAGTATCATATTACACCTATTCTAAAAGTGACCACACAATTGGAAGTAAATCGCTCTTCAGCAACTGCATAGCATTTCACAGACTTAAATGAAATATTGGTTGGCTGTTTGTTTGTTATTTTCTTCCCTTATTCTTTCCTGTCTCCATTGTTAAGCACAATTATCGTCATAAAAGAGGTCTTTAATACCTATTTTTAGATTGCATTTCAGCCTGGGCAATAGGGCAAGACTCCTGTTCTCTCTCTCCCTCTTTTTCTTCTTCTTTCTTTCTTTCTAAAAAAAAAAAAAAAGAAAAGAATGGAGAGAAGAGCGATTGTATTAAGTTAAGGTGGTCCTGGGTCTGTCTTGGGTAGTGGTTTAATAAAATAATGGGACTAAAGCCAGATTTTGAGAAGTTAAGAGGAGAATGATAGAGATTTCTATTTTTCTCTCTCTCTTCTTCCCAGGATAAACATTGAGGTTCCCACACAAATTGTATTTCTGATACAAATGCCCTACTTGCCATTTAAAACTTAATCCCCATAACTTGCTATAACCTGGGACCAGTACCAAGTTGATATTGTATCATTAATCCTCCCCTTGACAAAAAAGTTAAGAAACAGCAAATTGGCCAGGTGTGGTAGCTCACGCCTGTAATCCCAACACTTTGGGAGGCTGAGGCAGGCGGGCCACCTGAGGTCAGAAGTTCAAGACTAGTCTGGCCAACATGGTGAAACTCTGTCTCTACTAAACAATACAAAAATCAGCTGGGCCTGGTGGCATATACCAGTGATCCCAGCTACTCAGGAGGCTGAGGCCAGAGAATCCTGGAGGCGGAGTTTGCAGTGAGCCAAGATTGTGCCACTGCACTTCAGCCTGGGCAACAGACCAAGACTCCATTAAAAAAAAAAAAAGAAAAGAAAACAGCACATTGAAAAACATTGTTTATAGTATGATCCCATTTTTGTTTAAAAGAGCATATGAGGCCGGGTGCAGTGGTTCACACTTGTAATTCCAGCACTTTGGGAGGCCTCACATGAGGCCAGGAGTTAAGAGACCAGCCTGGCCAAGATGGTGAAACCCTGTCTCTACTAAAAATACAAAGATTAGCTGGGCGTGGTGGTGAATGACTATAGTCCCAGCTACTTGGGAGGCTGAGGCAGGAGAATTGCTTGAACCTGGGAGGTGGAGGTTTCAGTGAGCTGAGGTCACACCACTGCACTCTAGCCTGGGTAACAGAGCAAGACTCTGTCTCAAAAAAAAAAACACCAAACAAACAAAAGAAGTAAAACAGTTTATGGAGCCGGGTGCAATGGCTCATGCCTGTAATCCTAGCACTTTGGGAGGCCAAGGCAGGAGGATCACTTGATCCCAGGAGTTAGAGACCAGCCTGTGCAACATAGTGAGATGCCATCTCTACTAAAAAAATTAAAAATGCTTTTTAAAGAGTGTATAATGTGTTTCTGTGTAGATATGTATCTATGTATACTTTGAACAAAGGAAAGCACCCAGAGGAAGATACATTTATCAAATTTTAATAGCAGTTTTACTGGTATATGCATATATCACTTTAAATATGTGTAGTTTATTATACATTACTCCCCCCAGAAAGCCATAATAAATTATATCAGCGAATATCTCTGGTGGTCGGATTATAGTATATTACTTAAAATTCTATTGGCTGCAAATGACAGAAACTTCTAAGGCAATAACTGAATTGTCCAGATACTTCTTTATGCATAGGTGGATCCAGGGACTCAAATTATGTCAATAGGAATCTGCCTCTTCGTCTCTTGGATCTGCTCTCTTTTTTAGCAGCTTCATTCTCAGGTGGTTCCAGGCCTGCATCTCATTGGCACAGCATCCAAGTGGTAAGAGAGCAGCTCTTTTTCTACGGGTATCAGTAAAATCCCAGGGCTGACTTGGGTCATGGTTCACCCCTAAACTGGTAAATCACTGTGGCTAGGGGAAGCCCTATGTTGATTGGCAAGGCCAAGGTCATGTGAACCAAGAGAAGAACAAAGTGACTTTCAAGGTCATCTAAGGAAGCCAGTGAACTGCAAGAAGGGGCTGAGCAGTTCCCCAAGGGAAACCCAGGGTCCTGTTGCCAGAAGAGGAGACATAGAACCACTGACGTCCACTCCAAGAGGGCCTCCAGTCCAGGTCACAGGTTTCTGTAATGACTGCATTGTTTATAATTAACATACATTTCTCTTGCAATGGCAAGAGGAAAATAAGACTCCTCTCCCCTTTTTGTTCTTTGAGACGCTCTGTTGCCCAGGCTGGAGTGCAGTGGCGCAATCATGGCTCACTGCAGCTTCAACTTCCAGACTCAGACAGTCCTCTCGCTTCAGCCTTCCGAGTAGCTGGGACCACAGGCATGTGCCATCCATGCCTGGCTAATATTTAAATTATTTGTAGAGATAAGGTCTCCCTGGGTTACTCAGGCTAGTCTCGAACTCCAGGGCTCAAGCAATCCTGTCACCTTAGCTTCCCAAAGTGCTAGAATTACAGACATGAGCCACTGCACCCAGCCAAGATCCCCTTTTAAACAACTGATTTGGGTTGTGTCTGGTTATGACAATCGAGATAATTAAATAATGAGTGTTGAGAAAACAGTACAGCCCAAATCATGTCAGAGTCCTTGATCATAGCAGGCATGAGAGGAATGAACAGTATTGAGAGGCGGGAACTGACTTTCTCCTTTTTATAGATGATTAAAAGTGTGTATGCCTAAGGCCTGTGGGGCCATCAGACAGTCTCTGGGGCTCGGGGTTGCTGGAGCAATGCTCCTGGGGAGCTGGGCCTCCGTCAAGGTCAGCCTCTGCCTCTCAGCCTCTTGCGCCCGTGTGTGCTGCACCCGTGCTCTCAGTCGGAGCTTCCCTGCGTTCCGATATCACACTGCTCTGTTTCTTCATTTCAGGGTTGCGCTAAGGACATGGTGACAGACTTTGATGAGAAACATGATGAGTATTTAATACTGCTTCAGCAGAGAAACCGGTAAGAGAAGCCGCTCGACGGCAGCCCTTGATATTAGCCAAGTAAAAATCTATTTAGATTTATTAACAGCCGGCAGGCCCTGCCTCACATAGGAATGGGATGCGGAGTTCCCCTCCACTCAGAGGCTTAGAATATTATCTGCAACCCCAGCTCCTATTTCTCCATTCGCTGGTTTAATTGCATCTTTTGACTGAGCTATAGCAAACCGTTCGACGTGTAAATACTGCCTCTTCCCTCCCTGCTCCTGTTCCGGGAGAAGATAGGATTGTCAAAAAAAAGCTTGAATTTGGCAGGGCTTGTGCAAGAACCACCTGAAGAGCCCGGTCTGTGATCTTACAGGCTTTGACAGCCCCTGAAATCTGAGCCTATAATCATGTCATGTTATGCAAAGATGGAGTCATTTTACATTGGTGTTTGAAGTTGGTCGATAAGTCATTTGAAGTTAAAGTAGGACTGATTTTGTCTCTGGAGTGCTGGTCCTTGAAAAAGCTTGCAGTAGGTCCAGTGTGTAGCGATCAAGGTCAAAGCATCATGGTCTGGTTTGAAAGAGCCATCATCTCCTCGGTTCCTTTGTAGGGCTGAGGAAGTTCATTTTCAGTTCACTGTCGTTTGTCTTCAGGCCTCAAACCTTGCAGTAAGCTGGGGATTTGCAAATTCAGATGCTGTGGGGGGCCAGGCCATGAGTGGAGCCAGCTCAGTGGAACCGTGGATACCTGGAGCTCCCGTCTCCAAGCTGCTAGGCCCAGGCCAGCTGTCTGTGAGACAATAGTCCGCACCCCCCACCCTGTCTGGGTCCTGATCTTCCCAAGTCTGCCAGAGAAGCTGGAGATGTGGATTTGGGTTGCGAAATCTCCTGAGTTTTAAAATGTTGGTATTGAATTCAAATTGAAGCACCAAGCAAACAGAAAAACAATGCATGTCCAAAGAACTGGTGGGAGGAGGGGGAAGAAGAGATGGGCACGAATATGGGCCTCTGTGTTAATGAGAGTGGGCTTAGGGTCTTGCAGACAAAAGAGTCTGGGGTAGGGAGGTGTCACTCTGCATGTGACTTCCGCTCCCGTCTCACTGACTGGACTCGGTGTTACCAGCAGGGGCCCTGGTGGCATGTTGCATGGGGCAATTTTTTTTGAGATGGAGTCTCACTCTGTCGCCCAGGCTGGAGTGCAGTGGCGCAATCTCAGCTCACTACAGCCTCTGCCTTCTGGGTTCAAGTGATTGTCTTCCTCAGCCTCCCCAGTAGCTGGGATTACAGGTGCGTACCACCTCACCTGGCTAATCTTTGTATTTTTAGTAGAGACGGGTTCACCATGTTGGCCAGGCTGGTCTTGAACTCCTGACCTCAAGTGATCCACCTGCCTCTGCCTCCCAAAGTGTTGGGAGCCACTGTGCCCGGCCTGGGACAAAGTTTTTGTAATCTCACAAATTATAGGAGTTTAGCATCCCTGCCCACCACCCCCTTTATGAAATTCCATTAAGATCCTAAATGTCATCTATGACAGCACCCACCCACTTTCCAAATACCCATCTAGTGAGGCAGCACCACCTCTGGTGGAGATCTTCTGAGCAGACAGTCTCTCCAGGGCCAGGCAGAAATGCCACAACAGTGACCTCTTTGCCCAGCAGCTCTGTGCTCGTCCCCCTCCATCCCCACATCCACCTCAAACTAGAACAGTGAAGGCTTGTGCTGATTAGACCAACGCGAGTTTCCATCATCATTAATGCCATGGAGCAGGATGTTTTTATTCAATCTCTGGCAGACTGGATGGTGCCACCGAACACCTGGGTGATCGTTTAATCATCTGCATGTGACTTGTCTGGGGAGAGGCTGTCACAGTTCCTTATGAACAAATTGTTTCTCATTAATTGGGGAATCAATAAGTGTGCGATCAAAGAGGCACTGGCTGGTAGTATAAATGAGAATTTCCAGAGACAAGGTTATAGCACAAAGACAATTAAAAGCTATATCAAAACTGAGTTGCCATAAAATTTGGGGGGACGTGTTGTCACCAAGAGGAATCTGTCATGATGACCGGAAATTCGAAGGTAGAGCTGGAAAGAAACACCTTCCAGTAGAGATTCGTGAAGAATGGGAATCCCCCGAGCCATCGTCGGGCAAATCTCAAAGGTACCTTTTGCAGAGTGCCAGCCCTATGCCGGGCACCTCACCCCATCATTTTGCTTTATCTGCACACTACCCAATGGGGCAGAGTTGCTGCACCCATTTTACAGACAAGGAAGTGGAGTCTCCGAGCAGTGAGCATCTTGCCCAAGGTCTCGCAGCCGGGAAGTGGTGGAGCCGGGCTGGACTCCACATTTTGCTTGATGTCATAAGTAATCAAAAGGAGAAAAAATCCTACCGGGATTTCCAGTGGCCCTAAGTTAACTGAGGTGGGGTTTTGTGTGAAGAACTGAAATTTACTTGGAAGTCTAGTTATAGGACCAGATAGAAAACTAGCCTTTGAGCTTTACCCTGGACATGGAGGAAGATGAAAACCCAGGCTGCTTATCTGGGATGTCTATAACCTGAGAAGGGGGGATGTAATCATTGGGGTGAGTTCTGAGCAGAGATCTGCCAGAACACAGCTGCCCATAAGAAGCTGGGCAACATTTTCCTTTTGTTTATTCAGCAGAATTTCACTGAGTACCTTCCAAGGCCTGGCATTGCCATTAGTGCAAAGGGAAGCATTGTGATAGGGAGACAGACTGTATGAGTGTTTTTTGGCTGTAAGAGACAGAAACCCAAAGCAAATGGACTTAAGCGTTGGGTTTAAGCATTGGGTTTAAACTTACCTTTGAGATTTGACTAGGAAACATTGGCTTATGAAATTAAGAAATCCAATGTCAAGCTGGTGGCTTCTGCCTATAATCCCAACTTTGCAGGAGGGTAAGGCAGGAGAATCCAGAACTTCAAGACCCTGTCTCTAAAATATTTTTTTTAAATAGCCAGGTGTGGTGGTATCCACCTGTAGTCCTAGTTACTCACTACTTTGGAAGCTGAGGTAGGAGGATCGCTTGAGTCTAGGGGTTCAAGCCTGCAGTGAGCTATGACCATGCCATTGCACTGCAGTCTGGGTGACAGTGAGACCCTGTCTCTTAAAAAAAAAAAAGGAAAAGAAATTCACCATGATACTCTTGGCCTCAGGCATAGCTGGATCCAAGTGCTTAGATTATGCAATCAAAATAAACTATGCTCCATTTTCTATACCCTCGTTTTCCCATGTTAGAGCCATTCTCAGGCAGGTACTTCACTTGTGATGGTCAAGACAGCCAGTAAAAGCCCATATGTGCATCCTACTAGAAGCTTTAGGGATCTTTCCTAATGCTTCCAGCAGAAGTGCTGAGGAAGGTTCCCATTGGCCTGGCATGGGCCCAGTTCCATCCCAAGCTGTGTTAGGCCGTTTTTGCATTACTGTGCATAACGCCTGAGACTGGGTCATTTGTAAAGAAAAAAGGTTTCATTGGCTCACGGTTCTGCAGGTTGTACCGGAAGCACGGTGCTGCCATCTGCTTGGCTTCTGGGGAGGCCTCAGGGAGCTTTTACTCATGGCAGAAGGCAAAGTGGGAGCAGGCACATCACATAGTGAAAGCAGGAGAGAGAGAGTAGGGGGAGGTGCCACCCACTTTTAAATGCCCAGATCTTGGGAGAACTCACTGTCGCAAGGATAGCACAAGGGGTTGGTGCTAAACCATTCATGAGGACTCTGCCTCCCTGATTCAGTCACCTTTCACCAGGTCCTACCTCCCACACTGGGGATTACAATCCAACATGAGATTTAGAGGGGCCATATATCCTAACTATATACAAGTCAATCACTCTCCGTGTCTCATGAGATGGCACAGTCCTACCGGCCACTTCTTGGCCACCCCACTAAATTGTGCAGTGGAGTCAGTTTTGTGGAGTGAAAGAAGGAATGGCGCTGTACCCACAGGAGATCTGAGGGGCTCTGTTTGGAAGATGGGGGAGATTCCTGGCCAGGCAGAGAACACAGGTGTCCACACACAACTCTTGCCCTTGAAGAACTCCCCAGCTATGGCAGGGTAAGTGCAAGGCCGCCTATAACTATGACAAAAGAAGCAGAAAGTGATTGTGTGCTCCAGGCGACAGAGTCTGCAGCTGTGACAGCCCCGCCTCACACCTGCAAAAACCCTGCCAGCTGCTTGTCGCAGTGGACTCTGAGCGATTCTCGTCACTCAACCTCATGAAAGAGGTAATCACGCCCGACAAGATTCATGAAAGAGCAGGTGGAGTGATCAAAGGGCTGAGTGATGAGGATCGACTGAGAAGATGAGGGCCCTTGGATCTGAAGATGCGACGGCCAAGAGGGGCTGTGATATACATCTCTAGACTGTGGGGGGTAGACCCGGATTTGCTCTCCAGGTCCAAGCATCCAGCAATGCTGTGATCATTTGGTCCTTGAGAAAGGTCATTCAAGGGAAACTTACAAGAAAACCTGCCCACAAGAGAGCTGGGCCTGCAGCCCCAGGAGGAGGTCCAGGCAGAAAGAAGGAAGGAGAGAATCAGCATCACTGGGGCCCCCACCTGGGCCTTTGACTGAGCCAGAGCTTTAACCCAGTCTAGCCTTTTTTCCTCATGGCAGCCCAGGGAGGTGCAGGCATCTTTAGTCTCCTGTTACAGAAGAGGAAACAGACCCCAAGAGGTTTAGGGTAATGCAAGCCAGGGAGATGGCAGAGCCTCCAGCACTGAGCTCCGTCCTCCACACTCACCTCCTCCCCCTGCACAGATGCTCTGCTGTGTAGCTCTGTGGGGCATCCTAGAGGACCTACAGGTTCTAGGGAGAAATGGCAGGCTTTTTGCACCCCTGCCCTCCCTGTCTTCACCCTTCACGACTGGAATCAAAGCCACCCCCTCCAAGGAGCCCCCAGTTGTGAGCCAGTGCTCTCTCCTCTGACCTCTTTTTGCTCAAAGCCCCCGTGACACCTGGTGCTAGAGGCCAGAAACAGCAGGAAGGAGCAGGTGAGAGCACCAGCCCTGCAGCCCCATGGGCCAGAACTCAAATCCAGCTTGGAGGTTTCCTTGGCTCTCTGGCCTTGGGCAAGTTCATTTCTTCTTCTTCTTCTTTTTTTTTTTGAGATGGAGTCTCACTCTGTCACCCAGGCTGGAGTGTAATGGCACAATTTCAGCTCACTGCAACCTCCGCCTCCTGGGTTTAAGTGATTCTCCTGCCTCAGACTCCTGAGTAGCTGGGACTACAGGCGAGTGCCACCACGCCTGGCTAGGCAAGTTCATTTCTAAAACTGGCCAACGGAACCTCATCCCAGGATCACCGAAGTGTGAAGTGAGACAAGGCACTTGAACCCATAGCAAAACCCCTACCCAACCCAGCGTTCGATGTCATCATCATCATCATTATCATCGTCATCCAGTATTAACTAACTGATTGATTGATTGATTGGGATGGGTATCTCACTCTATTGCCTAGGCCGAAGTGCATTGGCACGATCATAGCTCACTGTACTCTCCAAACCCTGGGCTCAAGCGATCCTCTTGCCTCCGATTCCCTGGTAACTGGGTCTGCAGGAGCAGGCTACCATGCCCAGCTAATTCTCTAAATGTTTATTGTTATAACCATCCTTTTGATATAAACGCCTTCTCCCCAAGTTGACATTCAGGTAATTCTTGAATCACTGACCTTGCAGAACCCCTCAGGTGACCTGAGATGACCGAGGTCTGGAAGAACTACGTGGCTGATCTATAGTGCCATGGCAGCCACACTGCTCAGACACCACTCAGTCATAAGCCTAGTTACAATTAGGCCGCTGCCCCTGAGAACACAGAGACCTGCCCTTTGTGCTCACTGGGTTCTCCTTGCCATCTGGGTCTGTGCTCTGCAGGCGCATGAGAAGGAGACTCCTCCCTAACCACCCCAGCCCTAGCCATGTCAGGTTCTCATCCCACCCTGTACTCCCAACTCACTGTGCCTCCGCTTCCTCATCTGTGCACATGACCCCAAAGGCCAACAGGGGATAAAATGGAAATGATGGGTGTGATGTGTGTCGCACAAATGGTAGCTATGAGCGCTAGCGTACTCATCCATGTCCCCTGCCCTACCTTGAGTTTCTTAGGGCCACTTGTTCCGGAAACAGGCATTGAGGCTGGGTGCGGGAGCTCATGCCTGTAATCCCAGCACTTTGGGAGGCCAAGGTGGGTGGATCCATTGAGCCCAGGAGTTCGAGACCAGCCTGGACAACACAGGGAGACCGTGTCTCTACGAAAAAATACAAAATTAGCCAGGTGTGGTGGCACGTACCTGTAGTCCCTGATACTTGGGAGGCTGAGGTGGGACGATTGCTTGAGCCTGGGAGATCAAGGCTTCAGTGAGCTGTGATCACACCACTGCACTCCAGCTTGGGCAACAGAGCAAGACCCCCCCAAAAAAAAGAAAAGAAAGAAATAGCCATAGAGAGCATTCCTTATTCAGCAGGCATCGTGGACAGGGGCTCAGATTCCAGTACGGGAGAGGAAGAATAAACAAATACACAGATACATCCATAATACAACGTTAGCCAGTGATAGCATGCCATGGAAAAAGGTGAACTGGCAAGCCAGTAGAGGATGGCGGGCAGGAGGCGGGCAGGACTCGATTTTAGATAGAGCAGGAGCGGAATCTGATTTATCTGAGTCCCCTGTGCCCAGGACAGCTTTTTATGCAAAGTAGGCTATCAATTTTTAAAAAAACACTTTTCTTTGATGCCACCTGAATATTACTGATGCACTCTGCTGCAGTAGGGGAGTTCCTTTAGCAATTCCTTTCACAGTCTGAATAATTATCTCCTAATTTATCAGATTCATAAATCTACATTTTCATAAATCATTCTGCTTAAGGAGGGGTACCCATGGACCACCAGCCCCAGATCCTGGGTAACTGGGTGCTGTGGCTGTTAACGTGACATCAGAAGGCAGGGAGAAAAGTTGAGGCAGGCTCTCTGCCTGGATGATCAGATTCCCTGCCCTGCCCTGCCACAGGCTCCCCGGGGTTCCCGCTTGCTCCCCGGGGACTGCTGATGCCTACATTGTCCCTTGATTGTTTGCTCCTGCAAGCGTTGCTGTTGCTGTGTTTGGAAATTGTCTCTTAGTTACTTGTGTTTTTCTTCTGTTTTATGTTGTTGCCTAACAATCAGGCATCTCCCAGGCTTCCAAGGCTGGCAAGAGATAAGCAGTCTATAATAAATGTTCCTGCCGCAATTGGTGAAAAGATGAATGTATCAGCCGCTAAAGAAACATTTAAAAAATAAACAAAGAAATCACCCACAGTGCCACCACCTTCCCCCAACAGCTGATTTCATTTTACATTTATCACCTTCCACACTGGGTCCACAAACACAGTTTTCCAACTTTACCTTTGCTATATATGTACCGTGTTTTTCTTTTTCATTTTCCTTTTCTGTCTTTTTCTTTTTTTTTTTGGAGACAAGGTCTCTGTCACCCAGGCTGGAGTGCAGTGGCATGATCATGGCTCACTGCAGCCTCAACCTCCCCAATTCAAGCCAGCCTCCTGCTCCAGCCTCCCAAGTAGCTGGAACCACAGGTGCATGCCAGCACACCCAGCTAATTTTTATACTTTTGTAGAGACGGGTTGTCCCGGCTAACCTCGGAATGCCTGGGCTCAAGCAGTCTGCCTTTCTCGACCTCCCAAAGTGCTGGGATCACAGGCACGAGCCACTGTGCTCCGGCCTGTGTATCATTTTTATCCTGCCTTTTTCATCACCACCCCTGCCCCCCACTGAACAGATCACAAACAATCCCCCGTGTTTCCATAGAGTCTTCATAATTCTAACATCTGTGTAATAGCAGCTTTCACTTCTCTGGTGTTGGACATTTGGGTTGCTTCCAGGGTTTTGTTATTACTGAACACTGACTGTCTTCTTGCCTAGAGTTCATATGCTCAGGAACAATTTGCCGGAATGTGCTTTCTGGGCAGAGACAAACATATGGCATTTTCTATATTTTCATACTACTTCTGAGAAGGTTCTGTGAGTTACCAGCAGTGTCTAAGTTTGCCATTTTCAGCCTCATCTTGCTGGCTTCACACGTTGTCTTCGTTTTGGTATAGGTGCTGGAGCCAAATTGCCTAAGTTCGCATTCTACCTCTGCCATATACTATAATAGCTATGTGACCTTGGCCAAGTTCTTTAACCTTTCTGTGGCTCAAATTCCTTATCTACTAAATGGGGATAATAAAAGTGATTATGGCCAGGCACAGTGGCTCATGCTTGTAATCCCAACACTCTGGGAGGCCGAGGTGGGCAGATGGTCAGGAGTTTAAGACCAGTCTAGCCAACATGTTGAAACCATGTCTTTATTAACAACATAAGCAAAAAATTTAGCCAGGAGTGCTAGTGCACACCTGTAGTCCACCTACCCGGGAAGCTGAGGTGGGAGAATCAGAATTGCTTGAACCCTGGGAGACGGAGGTTGCAGTAAGCCAAGATCGTACGGCTGCACTCCAGCTTGGGCAACAGAGCAAGACTTCGTCTCAAAGAAAGGGAGGGGGAGGATTACGCTATAGGATTGTTGTAAAGAGTAACATCTTCGTGTGGTTGATCATCATCATTCTCCGATTCTCTATGAATTTGTGTCATCACTAAAACTGATCTATAACCCCATACTGGATACTTGCCACATTTTTGCGGTCACTTGCAGACACGTGCAGAGAGGCAAAATTTTTAGTCCCTTGATACACACATTCCCAGCTGATAAAGACAATTCTCTGCCTCTCATATTATAAACAAGTATCCTTTTTGCAGTGTATGTAGTGTCACGTTTTCCGCATTTTTCTGCTTTTTGCTGACAATTTCATTGCTTAAACTGGCCTTATACATAGTGCAGAAGTGCTGTTCAGTGTTCCTAAGCATGAGGCTGTGATGTGCCTTATGAAGAAAACACATATGTTAAGAGGTTTTGTTCAGGCGTGAGTGATAGTGCTGTTGGCTGTGAGTTCGGTGTGAATGAATCAACGGTGTAATAAGGCATCTTTAAACAGAAACACACATACACAAAGTTCTGTGTTGATTGGTTCATGAAAATGTGACCAAAGACTCACAGGCGCCTAACCCTGTATTTCCCCTAGGAGCAGTAGTTCCAAATTCGCTAATTCAGAATTCGCGGTGACTTTCTAGACCACGTATACTGCGAATAATGAGAATCAACTTTAGGTTTTTAGAACAGAGTTTAGCACACAGTAGGCACCTTTTACATGATGGCTATTATTTTTTTAAATTTAAATTTTGCTAATTTGATTGGCACTTATTTAATTACTCAAGAAGAGGCACACTTGTTGCTAGGTTGGCTGGCGGTATAAATCTAGTTGGTGTGGGGGTGCCTAAAGGTGTGTATAAAATGCTGGCGAGTCTGGTGTCCAATGGAAGCAGTTCTCTGGGGCCTAAAGAGGACACATGGCAGTGTGACATCAGGATTGGGTAAAGGACCAGGCTCAAGGTGTAAGGATGGGCTTCAGTGAAAGCTAAATTAGGGACCTGGCCACACTCCTTTCAGCCAAAAGACGTGATAATCACATTATTAACCTTGAACCAATGCCTGCATTGATATATTTTTGAACTGCATTAGAATATGAAATGATGGCCCTTGAAATACCAGGTGTGAGTGTTTTGAGAACACATCTATTCACTGAAGCAAAAAATTAGCCCACCTGGTCTGACAAAAGATGTTTTCTGATTTGTGAATGGGGTGATGTGAAATCTCTCTCACAAAGCCTGAGAGCCTAAAAACCACTTTTTGTTACACATCAAACGAAGTTTCACACAAAGTGAAATTGCATGAAATGGGGATCGTTTCAGAACACCCAGGCTGTATGATAGCAATGTGTACACACACGCCTCCTCTCTGCCTTGGCCACCACAGGGCATGAACCGGGCGTGTTCTTTTTTGCTAATGTGTATTTGAGCCTCAGAATGAGAGCTGCAGAAACTTCCCTGCAGAGCTCCAAACCGTCTCCCCTCGTGGCTTTTCTGAGTGGGTAATGGGCCTGTTAGAGGCCGTTTGTAGACAAACAGCTGGGCACACGCCCCGTGGGCTCTGATTAGAGATGCTTAACCATTGGAACAGCAGTTCACTCCCGGCTGCGGGGTGCAGCAGCCCAGACTCTCCAGTGATGAGGAGGAACAAGCCACCGTTTCTCTTTCAGGATATTAAAGCATTTGAAAACCAAGGACCCCGTGCAACTGAGGCTGGAGCACTTGGAGCAAGGCTTCTCTGTCTATGTCAACGGCGCCAACTCAGAGCTGAAATCGTCACCGCGGAAAGCCATTCACTCTGACTTCTCCAGAAGTGCCTCCCACACGGAAGGGACACACGGTGAGCGCAGGCCCTCCTGGCTGAGTCACAGCTCTGTTAATTAAAATTAATTAGAGGTTTGGGCGTGGTGGCTTACACCTATAATCACAGCACTTTAGGAGGCTGAGGCAGGTGGATCCCTTGAGGCCAAGAGTTCCAGACCAGTCTGGGCAACATGGTGAAACCCCATCTCTACTAAAAATACGAAAATTAGCCAGGCATGATGGCACACACCTGTAGTCCCAGCTACTCAGGAGGGTGGTGCAAGAATCACTTGAACCTGGGAGGCGGAGGTTGCAGTGAGCCAAAATCATGCCACTGCACTCCAGCTTGGGTGACAGAGCGAGACGCTGTCTAAAATAATAATAATAATAAATTAATTAATTAGGGTCTATGGAACCATGTCCTGTGCATGTGAACAACAAACGCAAGTTAACTACACCTGCATGGCCAGAAAGCATAAGAATGAGAAAGAGCCAGGCGTGGTGGCTCACGCCTGTAATCCCAGCACTTTGGGAGGCTGAGGCGTGCAGATCACCTGAAGTTAGGAGTTTAAGACCAGCCTGACCAATATGGTGAAACCCTATATTTGAAAAAAAAAAAAAAAAAAAAGAATGAGAAAGAGAAATCCTATTTTATTCCTTTTAAAACTAGTCTTGGCCTCTACTACCCTAGAGCAAAGGCAGCCAAAGCAGCAAATTTCTGCCTTTTACATTTCCTTGGTGTTAAGTGTCAGTAGTTTAAGGAAATGTCTAGGGAAATTTTGGATTATATCTGATTTTTCACTTGATATGTCTTAATTTGAGTACCTAACCCCTGTGTAAAATTAGATTCCGCCACTTGTTTCTGCATTTAGTTAATCCGTACCCATGAATACTTTAAATGGATTTCATGTGCCCTATACAAAAAGCACAGGAAGCCTGTGTGTAATAGAAAAATACCCAACCCAGCCTAGCACAGACACCAAAAATGACTGGGCAGTTGAATGAATGAAACAGCTGAGCACGTGGAGTCAGGTTGCCATGGAGAAGCCACTTAGTTTCTCTGTGCCTTTGTTTGCTCATCTTTAAAATGGGACTCAGCTAGGTGCAGTGGCTCATGCCTATAATCTCAACACTTTGGGAGGCTGAGGTGGGCAGATCCTTTGAGCTCAGGAGTTCGAGACCAGCCTGGGCAACATAGTGAGACCTCATCTCTACAAAAAATACAGAAAGTAGCTAGGCATGGTGGTGCATGCCTGTAGTCTCAGCTATTCAGGAGGCTGAGGCAGGAAGATTGATTGAGCCCAGGAAGTCAAGGCTGCAGTGAGCTATGACCACGCCACTGCGCTCCAAACTGGGTGATAGAGCGAGACCCTGTTTCAAAATAAATAAATGAATAAAATACAGTAAAATGGGACTGGCGAGATTGCTTGTCCCAAGTGGGGGTTAGAATGCCCTTCAAGGCAGGCTGCCTTGCTGGAGAGGCCAGTGTGCTACCAAGTCACAAGAGGATCTGGAGTGAGGCAGATTGGATTAGAATGAACCCTGTTCTGCCACTTTCTGGCTTTGAGACCTTAGGTAATTAGGACCTCTCTGACCATCACTTTCCTCTTCCATAAAATGGGAATCATTATGCCCACCTTGCAGGCTTGCCAGGACACAGTAACTTTGATTTGTGTTATTCTAATCTGTGGCCTCACAGACATGGTAAGATCCCAAGCCACTAATATATTGTAAAAGTCAAAACAACAACAAGAGTAAGAAGAGAAAGTGATTTGAAACGTTTTCCGAGGAGAGCCACTGCAGTTGAATTCAGCGTGTAGCTTGAGCTCTCCACCGCCCAGGGCAAAGAGGGAAACCAGTGGCTCTCCTAGTTGTCATGGTAGAGGCAGACTTGCTGCTAGTAAGGAAAATTCAGCTTTTCCTGGTCCTGGTTTCAGGGAGGAACAGATAACAAGATTTTATGTACTTAGAACACCAGCAGTACATTCATTCATTCATTCATTCAGCAAAGAGATTCACCCTCTACCCTCTTTTATACAAACAGTGACCTCTTGTACCTACTGTCCTATACCTTGTCTCTGTATCTTGGAGACTGTTCTCTGTATATATAGACCTGCCTTATCTGGCTATACATTATACATATTATTCCATGGCATGGATATACTGGAACTTACTTACCCATTCCCTTTTTGCTCAGCATTTAGCTTGTTTTCTAAGGTCTTGTTGCGACAAACGGTGCTGCAGTCAGTGTCCTCATATACAAGACTTCGGGCACACTGACATGCATTTTAGACATGAGCTACAGACCATCCTGGTACTGTGAGCTTGTCATCAGTGCCTCACTAAGTCTCCTTCCTTCTTCTCTGGTGCAGATTATGGACGAAGAACTCTGTTTCGAGAAGCTGAAAAAGCCTTAAGACGCAATTCACGGACAGCCCCCAGCAAAGTCCAGCGCCGAGGATGGCACCAGGTCTGGAGACTGTGGCCCCAGCCCACGCTTTACCATACAGAGTGTGGGTGGCTGTAGGAACAGAAATACAATCAAAGCATTTAAAACCCCCATGAGCCAGGCGCAGTGGCTACTTTTTGCAATCCCAGCATTTTGGGAGGGTGAGGTGGGAGGATGACTTTGAGCTCAGGAGTTCAAGGCAACAAAGTGAGAACTTCTCTCTACTAAAAATGAAAAAAAATAAAAAAGAGCCAGATGTGGTAGCACGTACGTCTAGTCCCAGCTATGTAGGAGCCCAGAAGTTTGAGGCTGCAGTGAGCTACAGTTGCACCACTGCACTCCAGCCTGGGTAACACAGCAAGATCCTGTCTTAAAAAAAAATCCTGTGGGCAATAGGTGGGTCTGGCTGGGCACGGTAGTGGTGCCCTTTCTGCATGTGGAACTGACCTCTGGAGAGTCCTCTCTGCTGCTGGCCCTCCCCTTTGGATGGAGCCACTCCAGCCCCACTGGGGGGTGTAGGAAGGTCAGACTCAGAGCCCCATCATGATGACTATTCATTCAGCTGTTTTTTTATTGAGTACCCCCTATGTGGTGTCCACAGTCCTGGATGCCAAGGATACAGTAGGTGCATATGACAAAGCCCCTGCCCCAAAGAACTGAGATGCCATTTTGGGTTGCAACTGGTATGCTAATGTCAAGAGCTTGCATTTCTGAGCATTTACCCCAGGTACCATGTATACCCTCAGCTCCCATGTAACTCATCTCCTTTGCCCTCCCAGAACTGTAGAGTACATTCCAATATTGTCCCTCTATAAGGAGCTGAAGAGATGAAGGTTCGGAAGAGTTCAATGTGCTTTCCAAGGTCAACAGCTAAGAAGTGGCAGAATCAGGAGTCAACCCTAGATCTTTTGCCCCAAGTTCTGTGTTCTTGCTCATGTAGTTCTTGATATTTTACCTCGTAGTTACTCATACCTTACCTGGGACTAGCGAGTCCCAGCCCGGTCAGATAACGAATGACGAGGTTCACAAACTTGGAAAGGAGAGTTTTATTTCTCAGAAAGCATGGCAGCCTCCCAGGTATATACTCTGGCAAGTCGGGAAGCACAGCCTCAGGCCAGAAGCCAGAAACCTGCACTTTCAAGTTCGAAGGGATAAGACGGGGGATTTATGCTGAATAGGTGGCCCAATATACATATTCAGTAAGCTGTAGGAGGAGCCATGAATATTTATGAAAGGAGACATATGCGCATGTGCAGTTGAGCTTCGTGCCTTTCCTTGGATCCCGTGGTCCAAAAATGGGGGTGTTAGCATGATCTGAGGATGGAGTTTTTGGCCTCTGATGTCAAAAGGTGAATCAGGGGACACAGAAACCCTCACTGTGCATCCTCCATAGAAGAGCCAAAACCACTCCATGGTCGATGGTCCCTTACTAGGAAGAAATGCTGGTCAGATGTGTGGTAACCACAGAAGGGAGGGGCAGCAGGCCTGCTGTTGATTGATATCAGTGGTGGAGTCTTTGAAAAGGGCTGGCTTTTTTTTTTTTGTTTTTTGAGATGGAGCCATGCTCTGTCATTCAGTCTGGAGTGCAGTGGTGCAATCCCAGCTCACTGCAACCTCCGATTCCCAGGTTCAAACGATTCTCCTTCCTCAGCCTCCCAAGTAGCTGGGATTACAGGTACACACCACCATGCCTGGCTAATTTTGTATTTTAGTAAAGACAGGGTTTCACTGTGTTGGCCAGGCTGGTCTCAAACTCCTAACCTCAGGTGACCCACCCACCTCAGCCTCGCAAAGTGCTGGGATTACAAGCATGAGCCACTGCACCTGGCTGAAAAGGGCTGGATTCTTTTTAACCCATAGGAAAGAAAGCCTCCTGGTAGTTAATGACAGACGGGGTATAATGAGGCATGTCCGACCTCACATCCCATCATGGATGGGAACTCAGTTTTAAGGTTTCTCTGGGGTTCCGTTGGCCAAGAAGGGGTTCATTCAGTTGGCGGGGGTCTTGAGATTTTATTTCTCAGCCCTAACTGTACATTTAAATGGTCTAGGGAAGTTTTAAAATACAGATGCTCAGGCCCCACCCCCAGAGATTCTGACTTGCTGAGGCTTAAGCAGTGTTATTATTTTTTATTGTTATTTTTTCTTTTTAAAATTTATTTATTTTTTTAAATTAGAGACAGGGTCTCACTATGTTACCCAGGCTAGTCTTGAACTTCTGGCCTCAAGTGATCCTCCTGCCTCAGCCTCCCAAAGTTCTGAGATTTCAGGCATACGCCACCACACCAGCCTGTTGTTATTTTTAAACTTGTGTTCACCAAGATTGGGAACTACTACCATACAACAATTCACACTCTACTAAATGTACAGGTCTACAATAAATGCTTTCATACTCTTTATCAGTCCACCCACAATAACCCAGCAGGTCAGTAAATGTCCTCATTGTGCTACTGAAGAGATCGAGGCCGAGAGAGGTAAGGTGACTTCCTCAGGGTCACATAGCTGTTAAGGAAGAGGGCAGGCTGAGATTTGAACTCTGGGCCTGTGGTTACAAACCCTGGTCGTTCTGCTTCCCCGCAGGGGCATCTTCAAGTCTTTGATTAATTGGGGTAGGGCGTCCCTGCCTGATATCAGTGCTGAGGAGCAAGGCCTGGAGGACACACAGCCTGGAGGCCTCCTTTTGTCCCCTGCAATGAATATTAATTTGCTGCTAATGAGGCCTTTCTCCACCTCTCACTTAAGACAGTTCTTCTAGTTGTTTTGAGAGCCTTCTATTACCAGGAGCCTTATTTGTGTCTTAGATTGTGGCTTAATAGCTGGCCCCAGAGTCTGCGATTTAAAAAACTTGGCCTAAGATTAATTAGCATCCTCCCCAGTCTCTCCTTGTGGTCCCACACTTCACAGGGCCTAATCATAGCTAATTTCCTGGTTTCCTGATGCCTCGAGGGCTGTAATTGTCCTTCTACACTGTATCAGCCAGGGGTCAGTCGGTGCCTAACAGCAGAGACCACTCAGGCTATTTTAAGCGGAAAGAAATACGGTGTAGGGAATCAGGGTGTTTACAAAGTCCTTGGGCTAGTGGGAGGAGTGGGCTCTGGGCTGGGCCTCTAGGAATAGTGCCTGAAAAGCATGGTCATTTAGCCTGGGCCTACCAGGAGAGTGGCTACCTAGGATACCGTTGGGAAGGTGGGGGATCGGCATCAGGAAGGCATCACCTTAGCTGCAGTCCAGGAATCAGGGAGTCACTGCCCCAGCTGCTGGCCTCAGAGTGCCCCCACGCCTGCTGGAGCAATGTTATGAAGACCCTGCCCCGCAGCATGCTCGCCAGCTAGGGACACTGTTGAAGAACCCGATGCCTCCGGGACTGTGCTTAGCACTGAAACAGCCAACATCTACCCGCCTCCTCTCCTCATCTCACTTCTACTTTCCCTGGCTCATGTGAGGCCATCTGATTGGCTGCACCTAAATCACACCCAGAACCCAGACCAAAATTTACCTGTAATAGGTCCATTGTGCGATGCTGGCAAGTCTATACACATAGACACCGGGTTTCAGCAGAGAGAGAGGTTTGATTGTAGGGCCGCCAAACGAGGAGATGGGAGGAAACCTCAAATCTGTCTCCTGGAGGAGTTTGGGGCTAGTGTTTTTAGGGTTTTGGAATGGGCTGGCATGTGGAGATCCTTGATTGATAGAAGAGTGCAGGGTGAAGTCACGGGACAGGGAGATGAAGAAGCTGTGTTCTCATGCAGATCCTGTTCATCGGTGGGGGCCTTCAAACCGGCTGGCGTCAGTTGTTTTGCTGGAATTTAAGATCTGAAAAACATCTTAAGCAATTATTAAACAAAAACCTTACAATTCTATGGTCAGAAATCTATAAGGAATAATGGGAACACTAATGGTCAGTATCCAGTGAATTTCAGTTATAAGGAAGTGGGTCGAACGGCAGTGATAAATGCTGAGTTATAACTATATTCTGCACAGAATTCTTGTTAACCCTGTGAGGATGGCTTCAGAAAGGGAGCCTGGGAAATGCAGTATTTGGCTTTCTGGACTCTATCCCACAGAAAGGCTCCCGGGGGAGTGTGGGATGGGTACTGAGTACCAGACCCCTCCAGTCCAGTGCATGGATCCGCTCCACACACCCAGGCCTTTGGGGACTACCCTTAAAGATAGAGACAAACCAGGGAGCATTCAGAAGTGGCACGCGAACTACAACACGTGTAATGAATGAAATCATCTGTTAATTTGACACATGTATTGGCACCCAGCAGGACCCAGGCACTGTGCAAGCCTCTAGGGTTAGAAAAGAAAATCCAAGAAGGCTCAGTTCCTGCCCTTGAAGCTCGGGCTGTGAAGACATGGGGACTGCTTTACTGGAAGGAGGATGTGACACATGACTTCAAACAAATGGAAGGCGGGCCTGGCAGGATCTAGAAGTTAACCACTTGAAGCATGTGCTTCAAACTTGCCCCCAGATAATGGTTTTTGGACTCAAAACGTTTTTAAAAGACTTTTAGAAGCTTGCCAACATTTAAATTCACAAGATTTTATATTAAAAATATATCTAGCCAGGTGCGATGGCTCACGCCTGTAATCTTAACACTTTGGGAGGCCGAGAAAGGAGGATCACCTGAGCTCAGGAGTTTAAGACCAGCCCAGGCAACGTAGTGAGTCCCATCTCTACTAAAAAAAAAAAAAAAAAAAAATTAGCCAGGTGTAGCGGTGCACACCTCTAGTCCCAGCTACTGGGGAGGCTGAGACAGTTAGGGTTGCTTGAGCCCAGGAGTTCAAGGGTCCAGTGAGCCATGACCGTGCACTCCAGCCTAGGGGACAGAGCAGGACCCTATCTCAAAAAATAAAAATCTAGATTTCTCCCTCCCGGGGAAAAAAGGAAAAGTCTGGCCCCCATGCTGGGCCATCCTCCTCCCCGCTAGGCAGCAGGAGCCTTGTCTAGCTGCTGCCTTCGGACAGAGCATGAGCCTTCCTGTTTGCCAAAGTCCCCACCACTCCCCGGAGCTTCAGTGGTGAGGCTGAGTGGCAGTTGTGGCTTACTAACAGATTTAGGTTATGGTTTCTCTTATCTCATGTTTCCGTTTCCCACCTGGCTCTTAGGGGCATTTGAATTTGAAGCCCCTGGAGAGTGGAAGGAATGGGCTTTGGACTCCTCACTGGCTGTGTGCCCCAGAGCTGGCCGTGTAACCTCTCTGAGCTATGTGCGTGTAATCTCTCTGAGCTGAGTGCCCTGGAGCTGGCTGTGTAACCTCTGTGAGCTGTGTGCCCCAGAGCTGGCCGTGTAACCTCTCT
>CAUYLG010061338.1:0-60185 GCA_963573385.1 Cacajao melanocephalus
ACAATGATTAAACTAATTTATACTCCCACCAACAGTGTAAAAGCATTCCTATTTCTTCACATCCTCTCCAGCATCTGATGTTTTCTTTTTAACGGTCACCATTCTAACTGGCGTGAGACGGTATCTCATCATGGTTGTGATTTGCATTTCTCTAATGACCAGTGATGATGAGCTTTTTTTCCTATGTTTGTTGGCTGCGTAAATGTCTTCTTTTGAGGAGTGTCTGTTCCTATCCTTTGCCTGCTTTTTGAGGGGTTGTTTTTTTTCTTAAAAATTTGTTTAAGTTTCTTGTAGATTCTGGATTTTAGCCCTTTGTCAGATGAATAGATTGCAAAATTTTTCTCATATTCTGTAGGTTGCTGTTCACTCTGAAGGTAGTTTCTTTTGCTGTGCAGAAGCTCTTCAGCTCAATTAGAACTCATTTGTCAATTTTGGCTTTTGTTGCCATTGTTTTTGGTGTTTTAGTCATGAAGTTTTTGGCCATACCCATGTCCTGAATGGTATTGCCTAGGTTTTCTTCTTGTGTTTTTATGGTTTTAGGTCTTATGTATAAGTCTTTAATCCATGTTGAGTTAATTTTTGTATAAGGTGTAAGGAAAGGGTCCAGTTTCAGTCTTCTGCATATGGCTATTCAGTTTTCCCAACACAATTTATTAAATAGGGAATCCTTTCCCCATTGCTTGTTTTTGTCAGGTTTGTCAAAGATCAGATGATTGTAGATGTGTGGCATTATTTCTGAAGCCTCTGCTCTGTTCCACTGGTCTATATCTCTGTTTTGGTACCAGTACCATGCTGTTTTGGTTACTGTAGCCTTGTAGTATAGTTTGCAGTCAGGTAGCATGATGCCTCCAGCTTTGATCTTTTTGCTTAGGATTGTCTTGGCTATGTAGGTTCTTTTTTGGTTCCATATGAAATTTAAAGTAGTTTTTTCTAATTCTGTGAAGAAAGTCAATGGTAGCTTGATAAGGATAGCACTGAATCTATAAGTTACTTTGGGCAGTATGGCCAATGGTGGGTTGTATCTTTCCTCCACAGGGCTGGATCATTTAGGGTTCAGCTTAGACTGAGGCACTGGCTGTGTAACCCACTAGAGTTAGTGCTTCAGCCCTCTGAGGTTTGTGGGGGAGGGGAGGGGCCCACCCAGTTGCACCATCTGTCTTCCTGCTTTCAGCTCCCTCTCTCTCCAGGCAGGGGGAGGGGGCGATAGCTCGGTCCGCAGGCTCTCCTGGCCAGCTTTTGGGCTTACGCATCTGTTTAGATCTGTGCGCCAATCTGGGACACCATCCTGGATTATTATTCAACTCTGCGCTTGTAATTCCCAGCGTCTGACTAGCAAAGATCCCCTGATCCATGTATTGCTGAGGCTTTGGGGGAAGCGCTGTATCTGGACCAGAGTGCCAGAGAGAGAGCCTGACTCACCAGTCAGATGCACTTTCTGGGTGAAGCAGCAGCCCTCCCCACCTCAGTCTTCCCTGCTTGGGCTTTGCTTACCGTCCAACCAGACCCGTTGAAATGCACCTGGTACCTCGGCTGGAGCTAGGAGATCTCTTGATTTCTGTGTCTTTCTCACTGGGTGTTGTGCACCGGAGTCTATTCGGCCATCTTGACTCCACCTCTTGTAGATCTTCTAGTTTGTGTAGAGGTGTTCCTAGTATTCTCTGATGGTAGTTTTTATTTCTGTGGGATCAGTGGTGATATTCCCTTTATCATTCTTTATTGTATCTATTTTTTTATTCTCTCTTTTCTTTTTTATTAGTCTGGCTAGCAGTCTATCTATTTTGTTAATCTTTTCAAAAAACCAGCTCCTGGACTCATTGATTTTTTGAAGGCTTTTTTGTGTCTCTATCTCCTTCGGTTCTTCTCTGATCTTAGTTATTTCTTGTCTTCTGCTAGCTTTTGAATTTGTTTGCTGTTGCTTCTCTAGTTCTTTTAATTGTGACGTTAGGGTGTTGATTTTAGATCTTTTCCCGCTTTCTCTTGTGTTGCCCACTTTTTAAAAATGTAAAAACCATTCTTAACTCAAGGGCTGTACAAAACAGTCTGTAGGTCTGTAGTTTGCCAGTTTGCCAACTTAGGTACTAATGAAAGGATGTCTAGCTTGGATAACCACCATATAATCAAATCCTGAGATTCCATTATGAAATTTATGGTACATAAACTCTTTGGAAAGGCATGAGAATTATAATTCTCGCAAACACAGTGGCAGCCAGCCTCCCCAGTGATACTTGTCTTCTGGTATTTGCACCATTATGCAGTCCCCTCCCACCTTCTATCAGGGTTAGCCTATGTGACCAGCGGAATACAACAGAAAAGGCAAAAAATATCAGCTTTCATCTTGGGTACTCTCTCTCTCTCTCTCTATTGGATAAGTGACTATAGGGAAGCCAGCTACTGTGTTTTGAGGATACTCAGGCAGCCTACAGAAAGGCTGATGTGATAAGGAAATGATGTTTCCAGCCAATACCCAGTGACACCTGGCAGTAACCACATGAGTGAGCTTGGAATCCTTCCCCACCTAAGCCTCAGAGTGACTGCAGCACTGACTGCCACCTTGACTGTGGGCTGTGAAAAACCCTGAGCCACAGACATCCAGCTAAGCTTCTCCCAGATTCCTGACTCATAGAAACTGCCCAATAATAAATGCTTGTCTTAAACTGTGCATTTCAGGATAACTTGTTACAGAGCAATAGACAACCAACACAAACACCACCACGCAGTCAGACTTCACAATGGTACTCACCTCCATTGGATATATAAAAGTCTGTGCAGTTGCTCCAGCCATGGAACCAGAAATAAATCTCTCAAATGTTCCAACTTTTTGTCCTTCTTCAGTAAGTAGCTTCTTGTACTGTATAAATAAGTTTTAAAATGCACATCACTACCTGCCACGGACTGAGCTGCGTCCCCACCAAATTCCTATGTTGAAGCCCCAACCTCCCATGTGATGGTATTAGGGGATGAGGCTTTTAGAGGTAATTGGGGTTATGAGGTCATGAGGATGGAGCCCTCATGACAGGATCAGTGTTCTTATAAGGGCAGACACCAGAGAGCTTGCTTTCTCTCCCTACTGTCACGTGCACCAAGAAAAGGCCATGTGAGCAGACACTGGCTGTCTACCAGCTGGGAAGAGAACCCCCGCTTATCCTTTTAACTGTCTCTGGATAGAATGTACCTCCCCCAGCCCCTTTCCAACTCCCACTCCCTTTCCCTACACACAAACTCCCTCGGAACACCTGCTGGGTTAATGGACCTCTCTTACCTATGTTTTCAACTTCTTTATTTGGATTGACATGCTTCCTTCAGCAATAGATACATTAAAGTCAAATCAAAATCCTTCCTCCAGGCTGGGCACGATGGCTTACTCCTGTAATCCCAGCACTTTGGGAGGGTGAAGCAGGCGGATCACTTGAGGTCAGGAGTTTGAGACCAGCCTGACAATATGGCGAAACCCCATCTCCGCTAAAAATACAAAAATTGGCTGGGCGTGGTGGTGTGCGCCTATAATCCCAACTACTCAGGAGGTTGAGGCAGAAGAATCACTTGAACCTGGGAGGTAGAGGTTGCAGTGAGCCAAGACTGCACCACTGCACTCCAGCCTGGGTGACAGAGCGAGACGCCATCTCAAAAACAAACAAACAAACAAAACCCAAAAAACAAATCCTCCCTCCACCCAACATCCTTCATATCTATCACCCTCTCCCTCTTCTAGTTTCTGTCCCTTCACAGTCAAACTCCCTAAAAATGTGTCTCCACTGTCCAAGTTTCATCACCTCCCATTTACTTTAAGCTCATTTCGGTATGGCTTCTCATTTCATTACTTCACAGAAGCATTTATACTAAGCTTATCTATCTCTGTGTTGAGAAGTCTTAAAAGATACTCTCATTATATTCACTACCCAATAGCACTGACCCCCATGAAACCGTTTTCTTCCACTGACTCCTAGGCCATCCCTCTCTCTGGATTTCCTCCCATCCCTCGAGCTATTTCTTCTCAGTCTCCTTTGCAAGTTTCTTCTTTCACCTCTCCCTTTGGACTTATTCCTAGAATTCTTCTTACTTATAAGCTCTTAAGTGATCCTGCCCATTCCAATGGCTCAACTCAGGAACAACCTCTCTATCAAAGATCTCTCTCTCTCTTAATTGCTAGCTGATATATGCAGTTGCTTACTGGACAGTTCCTTGTCCATGTCTCATACATCTCAAACTCATCTGATATTGTATTCTCTATGCATACAGTCGCTCAAGTTAGAAACTAGATATCATCCTTGACTCCTCTCTTTCTCACCTCCATAGCCAGTCAGTGAGTTCTGTTGATCCAATTCCCAAAATATTTCTCAGTTCATTCCCTTCTCTATTTCTTAAAGACATCAACTTAGACTGGTGTTCATCATTTCTTACCTGAATTATTTAAATATTCTCCCTGCCTCTAGTCTAGCCTCACTCTCCCCCAACAATGTCTCCATTCTTTTTTCAGGTTGATATTCCTTAAACGTGAATATACTCACTTCACTTCCCTATATAAGATGCTACAATAGCCCCTACCATATAAATCCAGACTCCTATTACATTTGGCCCCTGCTTATCTTTCATCATTACCTTTCCCAAAACATACTCCACCACTCTTGAGGAATAGAGAACCACTTTCAGTCTCTTCAGTGAGTGATGCCTTCTTGTGCCTACATTTCTGTCCACATGCTGCTCCTTCTATCTCCAATCCTTATCTTCCCCTTTCTTTTCCTTTTTTTTTTTTTAGATAGGGTCTCACTCTGTCATCCAGGCTAGAGTGCAATGGTGTGATCTCAGCTCACTGAAACTTTTGCCTCTCGAGCTCAAGTGATCCTCCCACCTCGGCCTCCCCAGTATAGGTACAAACCCCCATGTCCAACTAATTTTTATATATTTTGTAGAAATGGGGTTTTGCCATGTTGCCCAGGCTGGTCTCGGACTCCTGGGCTCAAGCGATCTACCTCCCAAAGTGCTGGGATTAGAGGTGTGAGCCACCACGCCCGGCTCCCACTTCATCTTAATGGCTTGAGATTGAGGCAAGCTTGAGTTCAAATTCCAGTCTGGCAGTTCTGTCTTTTAAATTCACTTAATAAGGATTTCCAGGCACTGGGCAAGGTGCTAGGAATACAAGTAGCTACTGCCTAAGGAAGCTCACGGTCTCACAAAGGAGATAAGTATGGAGAATGTCAGCATTCCTTGTGAAAGTGCTGCAACAAAAGGAAACTAGAACAGAAGGCTTTCCGGAGGAACTAACTCCCGAGTAAGGTCCTAAAAGACATTCCCCACCATATGACATATAGAAAGAGGAAGGGTGTGTGTGTGTGTGTGTGTGTGTGTGGCTGTGTGTGTGTGTGTGTGTTTGTGTTTGTCTTGCTGGAGCAGGGTCAGGAGACAGGGAGTAGTAGAAAGATGACTGTGCATGGTGGACATGTTGAGTGGGAGGCACTCCTGGGACATGCAAGCAGAGATGCCAACACACGCATTACACAGGTAGATCTACAGCGTTGTGATAAACAGATGTTGGAGTGGAAGGCAGGCAGTATAGAGATGGCAGCTGAAACCACAAGAACACTACGCAACACTACCACCCTGTCAATGATACCATGACACTACTATAGTAATGACAACCTACATAGAACACAGTTTTACCAAACTGATGATGTGTTTGACAGAGCTACCAGGCTGAAAAGATCCTTTTCTTAGTTTCCTAAAGTGCTAGCTATTCAATGAACAAAACCTAACTGAACCGAAAAGTGAGCTAGCTACATACTCTGGGAAATTTGAGAGTATATACTGCATATTTTGAAGTAATTTAGAACCAACTGGGATTATCCAATGAAAAATGGGATATTCTGCAATTCAGCACTCGAGGGAGGCTGGAAAGGGGAGGAACTGGTTTTGGTTGAGATGCTTAGGATATGCTTCTCATAGGAAGATGATTTTTAGAGAGCCCCAGGGGATGAATGGACCTTCATTCAGCAGGAGGGGAGAAAACACTATCGTAAGCCCAGAGCCCATAAGAACACTACACCACACTGTGTAGACAGCTTTCTCTTGATGTCCAAGAAAGCTAGTGTGCAGAAATCAGAATACTATAATGAGTTCTCAGGAAGGAGCTTGGGTGGACAGATAGCCTGTTTGTGGTGTCCAAGGTAATAATCTGACAAATGACATAAAGTAAAATGTGCTTATTTGCTTGCAATATCCATGGACTTTCAAAAATACCAAACTTCTTGCATACTGAAATAACTGCATTTATTTTTGAGTATTTGCTTATTTTAGGCTCTTGCTTTCCTATCATAAAATCCAAGTATGTGGTCAGAATAACCTAAGGGTATCTCAAACATTAGCCCTTAATAATCATTATTTGAATCTTCAAATATTCACATAAGGAAAATAACCTTCCCAAAGATAGGTTCTAATTAAAGCCCTAGAGGCTAGGTTTTCTTTAATTTTTTTCTTTGCTTCTCTATTTCCTGGGCCAAGAAAAGGATAGCACTATACTCTGTAACCTTCTCAAGAGTATTTTGTTGCTTAAGAACAAAACACTCCCCAGAATAATCTAAAATCAACACGAAATAATACAAAAACTATGGGGGGGGGTTGAATTTCAAAGCCCTTATAGTCTTTGATAAACAATGATGGAATAAATAATGGAAAAAATAATCTGTGGCTGCTCAACTAGACAGTTCTGCTAATGACCATAAAGAGAACCCAACCCCTAAAACTTACCTCTGTACTTCCTCTTTACATTGAGTTAGGCTGAAGCAATAGCTCGAATCATCCAAGTTAACAAAAGTCAACAGAGAAGTGATTCAAAGGTAAATGCAGTTATTTATTCATTCACTCATTCAGCACTCACTTGGCACTTACTACATCCCAAGCTCTGTCTAGGTGCTGGAGTACATGGGGAAGAAGCCATGCCCCTGCCTTTATGGAGCTGTCACTCTAAACTCAGCTTAAATTTACAGCGATGTCAAATTACACAAAGGACGTCAACTTATAAGCTTTCCTTCCAGAGGTCAGATTGAGACATTTTCATAAAACTTAGTTAGTGTGCTGCTTCTGCTCAGAATTCAGAATGAATAAACTGTTACCCTTCCTTTAAGAACTACTTAGAAAAAAAAAACAAAAAAAGACTTTCTTTATAAATAATATGATGAATTAAGAATTCCATAACTTGGTCATGAGAAACCTCTGATTTTATTTAGTCTAATCTCCTACAAGTGATACTCCTTATGGAGTATACATGAAAGAGAATCACCTATTAAAACAAGAATCCCAAAAGCATTATACATGAACATTTATTGAATCTGTTTACTAACTCCTCTTTGTTAATAAATTCCATAGGTCATAAGAATTACCTGTTCATATGCCCAGAACTTAACAGCTGTCTCAGGAGCAATTTTGATGACGTTTGTGCCATTTCCTCTCCAAAGGGAGCGGATACCTCCTTCTTTTACCATCTGTCGAAAGCCACCAAATATGTTCATTTTGTCTGATTTTGAACCATGAACCTAAAAAATAAAAGCAGAATGATATAAAATACTGGTGGCATATTACTATTACTTTTTCTAAAGTAACCACACAATCTTTTTCAATACTATTTCTAACTGCAAGTATATTTGAAATTAAAATATAGAAAGGTTGAAAAATATATGTAATGATGGGAGGCAGTATTGCCATGACTTTAGAGGTCTGTCTCAACTCTAAAACTAAGAATAATTGGTATCTTCAGTGTCAGGAAGCAGACAGAGAAGAGAAGAAGAAAATGAAAATTATGAACAACATTCACAAGATAACATTAACTAAATTGCATCACTAATATGTATCATTGTCTGATATGGACATATTCAAATGGAACACCCTTTGAAATATGAACAAGCTCAGTTAAAGAGAAATAAAATGTATACTGCAGATAATATATTATTATATTATGTTATATATACTGCAGGTAATGCTGTTTATATTCTTGAGGAGAGGGAGTAAGATATTAAGAAGAGGTAGTACAGACATGAACTGCAAATGAGTCTGAAATGGTTTGGATATTGTGTATATCAGGGCTAAAAACACTGGAATACATACAGCCTGAAACGAAAAATAAAAATTGCACCTTCTTTGGCATATTTTGAGGCATCTCTAGGCAATAAATTCATTACAACATGTACCAATCCCGTGAGTACTGATAAAATACTTGACTTATACTACAGATGTGGTAGTCATTTAAAAATACTGTACCTTATGACCACCTACACATAAAAACTGATTAAATCTAATATGCCCAAAATAATCAAATAAATCAGCTTTCCTCTGTTTGTTTCACCTAACATAAAAGGAGTGACTACCACTCAACACACACACACACACACACACACACACACACACACACGCACTCACAGAAGGGGTTGAATCCTGAAGGCCAGCCATGTGGCCAGTATGAAAACGGGCCCCACTAAGAACGCTGAGCACCAAAGTCTCAGTGAGCTTCCCTGGTTGGTCTGCAACATTCTGTGCCTAGTGCCACACAACAGTGCCAGGAAAGTAAGACATGGGGACTTCACAGGGAGAGGACAACAGAAACTCCACCCTATGAGCTTCTTTACTTGACTGATTTTCATCCACATCTTTTCCCTGTAATAAACCATAACCAGGGGTAATAAGCTTTCAGTGAGTTCTGGGGGAGTCCTAGAGAAGTATTGAACCTGAAGGTTGACTTTGGAAACTTTTTAAATTTGCAGAAACTAAATTCCAGAGAAATCCATTTTATTTTAAATAAATAAACTTCACAATAAAATAGGACAAAGGAAAAAATGAACGCTTATTAAGTTCTCTAAAAGTCAAGTTAGTACTGTTCCTAAAGAAAAACACACACCAATCTTCTCTCCTTTTTCTTTAAAGCGTTAGCTTTTCCCCTAAATACATTTTGTGATTTGGGTACATTCTGAAGGAATGCTACCTTAAAATACTGTTAGAAATCTTTTTGTACAGAAATCTATGGATAAATATTGAAAGTGCTGACCATAGGTATAACAAACTTTTAAAAATATTTTTAAAATAACTACTATGTTCCAATAGGATATTCCAGTGTGTCAGGAATTTTCACATACCTTATATTGTTTGATTCTTACAACCATTCTTGTTAGATATTCTTATCCCATTCCAGAATGAAGGAAAATGAGACCTCAGAGGTTTGAAGCAGCATGAGAACCAGGAGCACTGGAGGCAAAGATACTCCATTCCTCCTCTCATTTGTTGTAAAGGAAAAGTTAATTCTCTGGGCCTCAGGTTCCCCCTGGAAAAATGATAAAATACCCGCTTCACTGGGCTGCTGCAAGGATTAGCTGGGTTACCACAATGAGCAAATACATATTAATTCTTTTCCTTTCCCTCTTTCCACTCTGGTCAGCCTAAGTCTACATTGCTAGTAAATAGCAAAGTGAGTCTACAAAGCCAGATCTTTTTCTGCTAACCTCAGCTTTAGAATAATGTTTAAAATTACATTGCTGCTCTACGATTCTAGATTTCAGAGATACTTTACTTTTGATAAAGTATATAAGAAAGAAGGGAGCTATAAATAAGGAGAATCCTACAATAATGGCGAGAGACGTTTCTAAAATAAAACGTTTGAATAGTCATAGAATCCCAAAGATTAAAAACTCATTACACACATGTATTAACAATTTAGAGTTTGGTACACTGCCATACTTTCATGGACTGAATTTAGAGTTAACACCAACAAAACAGATATACATTTTAAGGGTATAAAAGATTATTACTGAGAAATTTTAAAACTTCTTTTTCAAAGCACTACATTTCTCATTGTTTTAGACTATTTAGGGCAAACCTGGACAAACGATAATAAAGCTCACCTGCATCATGATTTTCAGACGGTCCAAAGGGGCAGTGCTTGTTCGAGAGACGGCACCAGCAATGCCTCCCGCCAAAAGCTGCCGCCACCACTGTCCAGATTTTTTTTCATCTTCCGTGAATTCATCTGGAATAGTTAAGCTATCCCCTATGTCAATTCCCTGTTAAAATGAAAAAAAGATCCCCATGCTTCTTAGTTAAAATTATATAATGCCAGAAGACATTTTCGTTTTAGAGAAGAATCATAGGTTATTTTACAGTTAATATGAACTTTTCTCCCTAGAATTTATACTAAACCAATTTGAGCTCATAGATTATAATTAGTCTATTCACAACAAACGAAGTACAGTATCAGTTCACATGAAATGGAAAAAAACAGTAATTACAAGTATACAAAACCAACAATTACAACTTTCTTTCTTCATAGATTCATAGTAACTTTGCTTCTCTTAGTCTAGGTCAGAAAGAAAGGGCAGTGTTTTATCACGTATAGTCAATCTTTTTTACTGTAACCACTTTTCATAAGGCTGGAAAACCATATCCAATTGGGGATGACATCTTTTAATACATTTAGTTCATCAATTCTCAAATAATACTTCCTTTATCTCAAAATTATATTTACATTATGCTTTAACCATATGTTTTAAATATATAAATAAAAATTAAAACTGTATATGTGAATAATCCTAAGCTCATGACCTACTGTTTATAAACATAGTTTTATAAATCTGACTTGTCATGTAAAACATGCAATAGATTCTATATAAAACTTAGCTAATGGAGAGATATTGTTTGAAATCATCACCCCTTCAACCTATTCTACAGTACTATAGCTTGAGAGAAATAACTCTATAATAATATTTTTACAACTCTATTATCTAAATTGTTTTGGCATAAAAAATTTTACAGGCAAAAGTGCAAGGGGAAGGAGCTATCCTATGGTAGTAACCCTCTCTTCCTTCATTTTACTATCAATAAAATGAAGATACAACTGTAGTCTCAACTGTTAGCAACAACCTTAAAAAATACAGTAACAATCATGTAAATAAAACTTCACATAGTGTAAAATTTGTCGTGGCAACTCAACTACTAGTATAGTACTATTCTATATCATAGTTTAGGAGGCACTAATCACCAACAATTTTATAATGCTTTATGTAAGCTTAGGTATTGTTACCAGTGGCAATGTGAACTGCTTCATTTAATGCATATTTAATTTGGTAAAATCCATGAATAAGCGTTGAAGATAAGACTATTAAGGGCAAAAAAATAAATAAATAAATAAACCTCCTTTAGAGAGTTCCCAATGGTTTCAGGAGTAGATTGCACAATAATAGAACTTGGTTTACATCGGTATGCAGAATATTAATAAAACAATCAAACTTTGAAAGTTTTGTGGAAAACAAACTGGTATGAAACGCCATCTAAGCTAAGCAGATGAAGCAAAAAGATTCTGTAACCTTTAATGATTATTTTAAATGCCTTATGCCAGAGATAAACCTAGGCAATCTGACCAAACAAGGAAACAGATTCTTAGCAACCATGAGGTGCTGAGATGATTTGGGTAATACAGTATCTACAAAAAGTAAAAGCTTACAACTTTTACACTTCCCTATGGCAGAAACTTAAATGCCAGTAAAAGCTGGACAGCTTATTCATCAAGGTGGTACTTCTCCCAAGTTTTCAGGATGAACACTTATGAGGTTTTGGGTGGTTGTTGTTGTTGTTGAATACTCTATAAATCTATGCCTAACAGGATAAACAGAACTCTACGGGTTACGGAGCTACTGGGACTCAGGTATCCTGGCCCGTAAGTGTTACAGTGTTCTTGGGTGACAACTGTACCTATGGTTTATAGCTCCAAATAAGTATAAATACATGAAGTATACTTACTGTGGAATGTTTCCAGAAACGGATAATTTCCTCAATGTCTGTAACAGGATTAAATAAGAAGTAGTCTCTCCATTCATTCCAGTCCACTGTCATTGTCCCATCCGCATCGATGCTGACAATGTTTTAAAAGGATCAAAGAACAAAACTAAATTGATAAATAAAACTAACATTATTGGCCACTTCACAGAATGACAGTTTCTTTTCTAACTTAATATTCTTATTAAATTAAAAACCCCATTTTCAAGTATAGGTTGTTGGAAATGGCAGCAAGCATTTTATGGTCCTGTCAGATAGTTTTAATTATTTAGATAAAAATCGACCCCCAAAATTACAGCCAGCTCACTAAAGACTACTTTCAGCACTCTGTAAAACACTGTCAATGAGCTACAAAACACAAAAACTGAAAGATAAAATATTGAAAGGTGGTAATGAATGGATTCATTCTATATTTTTTCCTGCACTTAGTGGATCAAAAAGATAATTCTTAATGTTCCATTGCAACATCTGAATGTAGTTTTGAAATATATTCTAAACATGCTATCAATTTCCTCCAAGTTAGAAAAATTAACAGTGATTGTAAAAAATCTAACTCTCAGTGACCGAGCCTTTTAGTTTTAAGAAACTTCATTTTCAATCTTAAAATTAACATATTGTAGTCTTAAATATTTATCATTAATATTTGGCTTGTTTCACAAGTTTCTTGGTAATAACAGCATTTGTATCTGTTTTCTCCTAAGAGAAACTCTGCATGTGCCAGGATTTTGACTGTTTTATTCTCTTCTTTAGGCCACCTCTTCCAGTGACTGGCACAAAGAAGGTGCTCGTTTATTTGCTGAATTAACGGATGTCTCTAAAAAAAATGCTTTGGTGCATCCTACAAATTCTATTCTATAATTTGTGTTCCCCAGAATTTTATCAACCAGCTTTAAAATCTTATGTCTTCATAGTGAATTTTAAAATGTGGTGACACTCTATTTTTATTAATGATTTTACTATATAATCCATTATTAATATATTATTAATAATAATTAATATTAACATAGTTGATATTAACATAGCTACCCCAGATATTTTTTTCGGTTAGTAAGTTATTTTGCTTGTCGTTTCATCTGACAATTTCTGTCTTCTCACAAAGTTTACATTAATTTTTATTAATTGAAGACTAAACTGAGAAGGTCTCAACTGATCAGAAGGTGACTGTCTTCTAAATTACTCTCCACCCACCTCAAACCCCCAGGGAAACTGGATAAAAATGTTATTTAGCCCACTCCATTTGAGAATGGAGATGAAGGGAAATCATGTCCCAACATTACTGCAGGGTACATTTTAGTGGAGCTCTACTGTACTTGAATTTTTCTCACATATTACCTATTGCTTTCTAATTATCTCATTCTTTCTATGTTTTTCCCTCTCCTCTTCACTGGATTGTCTGAATCTTATGTTTATGTATTTATTTTCCTATTCCATTTCTTTCCTCCATGGTTTATATACTCAACTACTATAGTTTCAATGGTTTACCTTGAAATTTTACCACATACATAACAAAATCTAAAGTTAATGTTTGTCCCCACTATCCTAAATAAGAATTTTAGAACAGTTTAAAACAAATAATCATCTCCCCTCTTGACTTACATATGGTCATTTTCTGGTACAGTAGTTGTCCTTTTTCTTAGAACTCACAAATGGGTCATTATTATCATATCCATGGCTGTTTCCAACAGATTGCTGAAATATTCCATAGACCACTAGCTAAGAGGTGGCCCACTATAGTCTAGAGAGGACCAAGAAACACTGTGTGACCCATTCCCCATACATGCTGCTTCCAGTGCTATATGTGCCCTTTCCCCTAACTACCTCCCACCCACCCTTTTCACTAGGATAATTCTATTCATTCTTTAACAGATTCTTCAATATTTTCTCAGAGTCCATTATTGCAATGTGGTGGACATAGAACTGTTAGCCAGATACATATGCTCTGTGCCCTCAGTGGGAAGAACAGGCACTAAACAAAAGCAAGCAATAGCCAATATTCACTGAGCATTTGCCAGGCATTATTCTAAGTATTTCACATGTTAACTCATTTAGTCCTTAAAACAAGCCCATGTATCTACTATACTCTACATTTTACAGACAAAGAAAGTCTAAGAATTTTGTTATAGGTCACAAGGCTAGTAAGCAGCGTAGAATTAAGTGTTTCAACCCAGGCATTCTAACTGTAAACTGTACTCCTAACCACTGAGCTATACAAATGAGCCAATGATTACAAACCGTAAGAGCCATGCAGCAGAGAAACAAGTTGCATAGACAAAGAATAACTGGAATGAAGAGTGCCAAGGTTCTCATTAATTGTGGAGAAAGAAACTTAGAGATAAGAAAATGAGAGGAAACAGGGGAAATGAGATGGAGATGAAAGTCTAAAAGAAAAATGGATTTTTACTTGAGAGCAGAAGATAATTATGATATATGTGAAACACATGTTTCAGAGGGAATGCCTGCTTCAGCAACTTCCTATCTATAGCTTCTACTGAACAGGTGTAAGTAGGAGGCTTTATTTCAAGCCAGTGACTCCTCTCTTATGCCCTGATGACCCCGTTACAGCTGTTTCAATCAGCACTGTGTTACCGTTTAGTGTTGTTTTAAACAAACACCCAAGACTGGGTAATTTATGAGGCTCATTTGGCTCACAGTTCTACAGCATGGCACCAACATCTGCTTAGCTTCTGGTGAGACCTCAGGAAGCTTTTACTCATGGCTGAAGGCAAAGGGGGAGCAAGTGTGTCAGATAGTGAGAGAAGGGCAAGCAAAATGAGGTGCCAGGCTCTTATAAACAACCAGCTCTCATGAACTAACAGAGTTCACTTATCACCAAGCCATTAATGAAGGATCCACTCTTGTGACCCAAACAACCCCAATTAGTCCCTAATTCCAACACCAGAGGTCACATTTCAACATGAGATTTGGAGGGGACAAATATCCAAACCATATCAAGCACCATTCAGATTTTTTTCCCATGAATTCAGATTTGGGACACAAAGAGACAGGAAAATGGAAGAAAACAAGCTGACATTTGCAGTGACATGAGTAACGCCAATGGCTAAACACTTGAGGGAAGGTCCATGATGGTTACGTACCTATAGGAAACTGGTTACATTCTGCCTTTAAAAATTGTTTATAATATTTTTACTGAAGAAGTATAAACACTAGTAATAATAATAATAGCCCAAAAGTACAAAAAACCCCAAGTCATCCATCAAAGAAATATAAACACAAATGAGATATCAAAACAACAATGACATATCACTTCATGCCAATTATCTATTAGTCAGGGTTCTCTAGAGAAGCAGAACCAATGGATGATTAAAATCAAAAGAAATCAAAAGACCAGCTGGATATGGTGGCTCATGCTTGTAATCCCAGCTCTTTGGTAGGCCAAGGTGGGTGGATTACTTGAGCCCAGGATTTTGATACCAGCCTAGATGATATGGTTTGACTGTGTCCCCACCCAAATCTCATCTTGAATTGTAGTTCCCATAATCTCTCTGTGTCATGGGAGAGACTCACGAGAAAGTGAGTTCTCACAAGAGCTGATGGTTTTAAAGGGGCTTTTCCCTCTTTGCTCAGCACTTCTCCTTCCTCCACCATGTGAAGAAGGACATGTTTACTTCCCCTTCTGCTATGATTGTAAGTTACATGAGTTCTACCAGCCATGCAGAACTGTGACAATTAAACCTCTTTCATTTACAAATTACTTAGTCTTGGGCAGTTCTTTATAGCAGTGTGAGAACTGACTAACACAGTAAATTGGTACCAGGAGTGGGGTTCTGCTATAAGGATACCCAAAAATGTGGAAGTGACTTTGGAACTGGATAACAGGCAGAGGTTGGAACAGTTTGGAAGGCTCAAAAGAAGACAGGGAAATGGTGAGAAAGTTTGAAACTTCTTAGATATTTGGAGGGCTCAGAAGACAAAAAGATGCGGGAAAGCTTGGAACTTCCCAGAGACTTGTTGAATGGCTTTGGCCAAAATACGATAGTAATATGGCCAATGAAGTCCAGGCTGAGGGGATCTCTGATGGAGATGAGGAACTTGTTGGAAAATGGAGCAAAGGTGACTCTTGTTGTGCTTTAGCAAAGAGACTGGTGGCTTTTTGCCCCTTCCCTAGGGATCTGTGAAACTTTGAACCTGAGAGAGATGATTTGGGATATCAGGCAGAAAAAATTTCTAAGTGGCAAGCATATAAGAAGAATTAGAGAGTAAAAGTTTGGCAAATTTGCAGCCTGATGATGTGATGGAAAAGAAAAACCTATGTTCTGAGGAAAAAATTCAAGCCAGCTGCAGAAATTTGCCTAAGTAACAAGGAGTGAAATGTTAATCAAGGCAATGGGAAAAATGACTCCAGGGGATTTCAGAGGTCCTCACGGAAGGCCCTCCCATCACAGGCCCAGAGGCCCAGGAGGAAAAAATGGTTTCATGTACCAGGCCCAAGGCCTTGCTGCTTTGAGCAGTCTCAGGACTTGATGCCCTGCCTCCCAGCCATGGATAAAAGGGGCTAAGGTACAGCTTGCGCCATGGCTTCAGAAGGTGCAAGCCCCAAGCCTTGGCAGCTTCCACATGGTGTTGAGTCTGCAGGTGCACAGAAGCCAAGAACTGAAGTTTGAGAACCTCTGCCTAGATTTCAGAGGACGTATGGAAATGCCTGGATGTCCATAGAGAAGTTTGTTGCAGGGGTGAAGCCCTCAAGGAGAACCTTGGCTAAAGCAGTGCAGAAGGGAAATGTGGGGTTGGAGCCCTAACACAGACTCCCCATTGGAGCACTGCCTAATGGAACTGTGAAAAGAGGGCCACCACCCACTAGACCCCAGAATAGTAGATTTACTGACAGCTTGCACTGTGCACCTGGAAAAGCCACAGACACTCAAAACCAGCCTGTGAAGGCAGCCAGGGGAGGGGGCTGTACCCTGCAAAGCCACAGGAGTGGAGATGCCCAAGGCCATGGAAGCCCACCACTTGCATTAGTGTGAGCTGAATGTGTGACATGATGTCAAAGGAGATCATTTTGGAGCTTTAAGATTGCCCTACTGGATTTTGGATTTGCATGAGGCCTGTAGCCCCTTCATTTTGGCCAATTTCTTCCATTTGGAACAAGTGTATTTACTCAATGCCTGTACCCCTATTGTATCTAGGAATTATAATAACTAACTTGCTTTTGATTTTACAGGCTCATATGCAGAAGGGACTTGCCTGGTCTCAGATAAGACCTTGGAATTTTGGGTTAATGCTGGAATGGGTTAAGACTCTGGAGGACTGTTGGGAAGGCACAATTGTGTTTTGAAATGTGAGAACATGAGATTTTGGAGGAGCTAGGGGCAAAACGATATGGTTTGGCTGTGTCCTCACCCAAATCTCATCTTGAATTGTAGTTCCAATAATCCCCATATGTCATGAGAGAGACCCAGTGGGGAGAAATTGAATCATGGGGAAGGTTACCCTCATCCTGATGTTCTCATGATAGTGATTGAGTTATCATGAGATCTCATGACTTTATGAGTATTCTCCCTCTTTGCTAGGGACTTTTCTTCCCACCATCATGTGAAGAAGGATGTGTTTGCTTCCCCTTCTACCATGATTGTAAGTTTCCCAAGGACTCCTCAGCCAAGCAAAACTGTGAGTCAATTAAACCTCTTTCCTTATAAATTACCTAGTCTCAGGCAGTTTTATTTATAGCAGCATGAGAACAGACTAATATACCAGGCAACATGGCAAAACTTTGTCTCTACAAAAAATATAAAAATTAGCCAGGCACTGTGGTACATCCCTGTGGTTCCAGGTACTCAGGAGGTGGGAAGATCAATTGAGCCAGGGAGGTTGAGGCTGCAATTAGCCGTGATTGTACCATTGCACTCCAGATGGGATGACAGAGCAAGACCCTGTCTGAAAAAAATAAAAATCAAAAAATCAAAAGACAGTAATGAGTATTGATATGGCTGTGGAGAAACTGCGATTCATTGCTGCTGGGATTATAAAATGGTACAGTCACTTTAGAAACAGTTTGGAAGTTCTTCAACATATTAAAGATACTTAATTAAATATTAAAGAATCTCTAGACATTCTTTATGAAGGGCATTCTCAGACAAAGCCAGTCTGCAAAGACTTAAATAAGTGCCTACTTCTTCAAATGCACAAACATAAACACATGGCCACAAGCATCAATAACAATCAGTAACACATGACATCACTAACGACCATCCCTAAAGAAACAGAAATGAACTGAAAGAATTCAAAATACTGTTTTAAGAAAGCTCAGCAAACTTCAAGAAAATACAAAGAAACAATTCAATGAAATTAGAAAAATAACCAGTGACCACAATGAAAAAGGTAATAAGAAGACTGAAATAATAAAAGAAAAAAAATCAAACAGAAGTCAAGAAGCTGAAAAATACAATGAACAAAATAAAAATACAATTTGGGAGCATTAACTATAGGAGTGATTAAGAAAAAGAAAGAAACTGCGAACTCAAATACAGGTTATTTGAAAACATACGGAGGAGAATAAAGACTGAAAATGAATGAAGAAAGCTTACAAGATTCATGGAACAGCATCAAAAGAGCAAAGTTTTGAGTCACAGGAGTTAAAGAATAAGAAAAGAAAGATAAAGGGGGTAAAAAGCTTACTTAAAGAAACAGTAACAGAAAATTTTCCAAACCTGGAGAAAGATGTAAATATCCACATACAAGAAAGTCAAAGGTCTCTAATCTGATTCAATCCAAACAAGACTACCCCAAGACATATTACAATCAAACTCAAAGACAAAGAGAGGATCCTGAAAACAGCAAGAAAAAGAAGCAAATAACATATAAGAGAGTCCCAGTATGGTTAGCAGCAGACAAGTCAGGAGAGAAAGGGATGATATATTCAAAGTGTTAAAGGAGAAAACTACCAACCAAGAGTAATGTACCCAGCAAAGTGTGCTTCAGAAATGAAGGAGAGATACTTCCTCAGACAAACAATAGCTAAGGGAGATAATCATGACCACACCTATTTTATAAGAAATGTAAAAGGAGCTCCTCAAGCTGAAAGAAAAAGATGCTAATGGTTAACACAAAAGCATCTGAAAGTATAAAACTGACTGACAAAAGGAAGTACACACAGGTAAATTCAAAATACCCTGATATTGTAATGATGGTAGGCAAATCTCTTATATCTTTAGTGTGAAAGATAAAAGACAAAACTATTAAAAGTAATAATAGCTACAATAATTTGTTAAGAGATATACAATATAAAATATGTAAACCGTGGCCTCAAAAATTCAAAATGTTAGAGGATTAAGTAAAAGTGTAGACTTTTTTGTTTTTGGGGGGGGGGTTCGCAATCAAAATTAAGTTATCATGTTAAACTATTATAACTCTTAAGATTTTTTTGTAACCTCTTGGTAACCACAAACCAAAAACCAATAGTAGGTACACAAAAAATAAAAAGCAAAAAATCAAAACATACCACTAGAGAAAATCACTTAACCACAGACACACACAAAAGAAGACAGCAAGGGAGGAAGAAAAGAATAAAGGATCTACAAAAGAACCATGAAACAATTAACAAAATGGTAGTATTAAGTCCTTGCCTAACAATAATTACCTTGAAAATAAGTGGATTAAATTATTCAATCAAAAGACATAGTGTCTTAGTGGATTAAGAAAATAAGACTCAACTATATGCTGCCCACAGCAGACTCATTTCATCTGTAAAAATACACACAGACTGATGGTGAAGGAATGGAAAAATATATTCCATGCAAACAGAAACCAAAAGACAGCAGGAGTAACTATATTAAATCATATAAAACAGACTTTAAGTCAGAAATTGTAAAAAAAGAAACAAAGGTCCTAGTCAATTCAATAAGGATATAACAATAAGTTATATGAAAGCACTTTTACTCCAGTTCCCTCATTTTGAATTTTCAGTGTCATAATTTATATATTTTATATTGCACATCCCTTAATAAATTATGTAGCTATTGTTCTTTATAAATACATATGAGCCCAACATCAGAGTACCTAAATATAAAAACCAAACATTAATAGGTCTGAAAAGAGAGATAGACTGCAGTACAGTAATAGTAGGAGAATTTAACACCCTACCTTAAGCATTGGACAAATAATCTAAACAGAAAATAATAAAAAACACCAGACTTAAACTATACTCTAGACCAAATGGGCCAATCAGGCATAAAACATTTCACCTAACAGCAAGAGACTACACATTCTTCTCAACTGCACATGGAACACACACCAGGGGAGATCATATGTTAGGCCACAAAACAAGTCTTAACAAATTTAAGAAGAGTGAAATCATATCAAGTATCTTTTCTGACCACAATAATATAAAACTAGAAATCAGTATCAGAAGTGCTTCAGCAAATTCACAAATACATGGAAATTAAACAACATGCTCCTGAATCAACAGTGGGTCAATGAAGAAACTGAAAGGGAAATTCAGAAATTTCCTGAGATGAAAAAAAATGGAAACACAGCATATCAAAACCCATGGAACACAGCGAAAGCAGTTTTAAGAGCAAAGTTTATGGCAGTAAATACCTACCTAAAAACAAAAAACCTCAAATAAAGCAATCTAACATTATACCTAATGGAATTACAAAGACAAGAACAAACTATGCCCAAAGTTAGTAAAATAGAAGGAAGAAAATAATAAAAATCAGAACAAAAGTAAATAAAATAAAGACAAAAATAGAAAAAAGCAATAAAACTGAGAATTGGATTTTGGAAAGTTAAATAAAATTGACAAACCTTTGGCTAGCCTAAGAAGGGAGAAGACAAATAAAATCAGAAATGAAACAGGAGACATTACAACTGATATGACATGAATACATAAGATCATAAGATGCTTATGAACAATTAAATGCCAACAACAGCAAAATATTATGCCTGTAGTCTCAGTTACTCAGTCACTGAGGCAGGAGGATCGCCTGAGCCCAGGTGTTCAAGGCCTGGAAAACATAATGAGACATGATCTATCAAAAATAAAGAAATGAAAAAAAGAAAAATCGGTAGTGTTTCTATACACTAATAGTGAACTAGCCGAAAAGAAATCAAGAAGAAAACAATTACATTTATAGTAGCTACAAAAAAACTAAATACTTAGGAATAAATTTAACCAAAGAAATGAAAGACTTCTACAAGAAAATCGGTAAAACACTGATGAAAGAAACTGAAGAAATAAATAAATAAAAAGATATCCTGTGTTCCTGGATTGGAAGAATTAATATTGTTAAAATGACCATACTATCCAAAGCAAACTACAGATTCAATACAACTGCTATTCAAAATACCAATGATATTCTTCACAGAAACAGAAAAACAATCCTAAAATTCACACGGAAACACAAAAGATTCTGAATAGCTAAAGCAACCTTGAGCAAAAAGAATAAAGCTGGAGGCATCACACTACCTAACTTCAAAATATACAAAAGCTAAAGTACCATAAAGAGTATGCTTTGATGAGGTTTGGGCTTAAGATAAAGATTTTTAAAAAAAAGAGCTGGCATAAAAATTTCCCCCTGTGGGAAAGTTAGCCCTTTAAGTGCTGAAAAACTTTTACTAACCAAACACCTCATAATAAACTGGAATTATGCTTGGTGCATCTGCCCTGAGGGCACCGCTTTGATTGGCATAAAAACAGACATACAGACCAACAGAGCAGAATAGACATCCCAGAAATAAACCCACACGTTTACAAGCAACTGATTTTTGGCAAAGTTACCAAGAATACACAATAGGAAACAGACAGTCTTTTCAATAAATGGTGTTGGGAAAACTGGATATCCAAATGCAGAAGAATGAAATTAGGCCCTTATCTTACACAGTATACAGACATCAATTCAAAATGGATTAAAGAAGTCAATGTAGACCCCAAACTATGAAACTACTAAAAGAAAACATAGGAGGAAAGCTATATACCATCAGACTTGGCAATGGTTTTTTTGATAAGGACACCAAAAGCACAGGCAACAAACGCAATAATATACAAGTAAGACTACATCAAACTGCAAATATCCTGCACAGCCAAGGAAACAATAGAGTGAAGAGACACCTACAGGATGGGAGGTAGTATCTGCAAACTATACATCTGATAAAGGGTTAATATCCAAACTAAGGAACTCAAACAACTCAATAGCAAGAAAACAAATAACCTAAGTAAAAATGAGCAAAAAATCTGAATACACATTTTTCAAAGACATGCAAATGGCTAAAAAGTACATGAAAGAAAATGCTCAATATCACTAATTACCACAGAAATGCAAATAAAAACCACAATGAGATACTGCCTCATACCACACTTAGAATGACTATTATCGAAGAGGCAAAAGATAACAAATGTTGGCAAGTATGTAGAGAAAAGGGAACCTTTGCACCTTGTTGGTGAAGATGTAAATTAATACAGCCATTATTGAAAGCAGTATGGAGTTCCTTAAAAAATTAAATATAGAACTACCATACGATCCTGCAATCCCACCACTGTGTGTGTGTGTGTGTGTGTGTGTGTACATATATATACATATATAAAATGAAATCAGTATGTCAAAGAGGCTTGTGCATTCCCATGTTCATTACAGCACTATTCACAATAGCCAAGATACAGAATCAACCTAAGTGTCCACCAATGCATAAACAGAGAAAATATGCTATACATACACAATAGAAAACTATTCAGCCATAAAAAAGAAGGAAATCCTGTTATTTGCAGCATGAATGAAATAAGCCAGGTAAAGACAAATACTGCATGATCTCACTCGTATGTGGAATCTAAAAAAGTTGATCTCATAGAATCAGAGAGCAGAATAGTTTGGGGGTGGGGTATGGTCTGGGGAGATATTGGTCAAACGACACAAATTTTCAGCTCAACAGGAAGAATATGTTCAAGAGCTCCACGGTACAACATGATGACCACAATTAATAAAAATATATTCTTGAAAAATACTAAGAGAATAGATGTAAAGTGTTCTTACCACAGAAATCATAACTATGAGATGTATCACGTAAATTAGCTAGACTTAGTCATTCCACAATGTATATATACTTTAAAACATTAATTAGCTAGACTTAGTCTTTCCACAATGTATGTATACTTTAAAACATCATGTTGTACATGATACACAAAATTCTGTAAATTTAAAAATAAATAAATGTTTTAAATCACTGAATTGTGCATTTTAGAAAAGTGAATTTACGGTATGTGAATTACATCTCAATAAAGCTGCTGGCCTGCCATGGTGGTTCATTCCTGTAATCCTAGCACTTTGGGAGGCTGAGGTGGGTGGATCACCTGATGTCAGGAGTTTGAGATGAGCCTGGCCAATATGGTGAAATCCTGTCTCTACTAAAAATTAAAAAAATTAGCCAGGCATGGTGGTGCATGCCTGTAGTCCCAACTACTCAGGAGGCTGAGGAAGGAGAATTGCTTGAACTTGGGAGGCAGAGGTTACAGTGAGCCAAGATCTCGCCATTACACTCCAACCTGAGCAACAGAGTGAGACTCTGTCTCAAAATTTTAAAAAAAAGTTCCCATAAAATACTTAGATTAAAAATTATGTAGCTACTTTTAAATATCCAACCCTCTTCATTACCCTTTGCTATGGACTGAACTATATCCCTCCGAAATCCAAATGTTGAGGCCCTAACCTCTCATGTGATTATATCTGGAGATGGCATCTTTAGGGGGTACTTAAATGAAGTCATAAGAATGAAATCCTGATCCAACAGGACTACGTTCTTATAAGAGGAAGCAAGAGAAAGGTCTCTTTCTCTCTCTCTGCCATCTGACAATACAGTGAGAAAGCATCCATCTGCAAGCCAGAAAGAGAGACCTCACCACAACCCAACCATGCTGGCACTCTTATCTTAAACTTCTAGCTCCCAGACATGTGAGAAAATCAACGTCTGTTGTTTAATGCATCCAGCCTATGGTATTTTGTCATGGCAGCTAAGCTAATACTTCTTAGTCTACTTCTGAAGCTTGGGCTTAGAATGTGCATCATTCTTAAAGCTGTCATAGAAAATATAATAATATGATTTCTGGCCTAACAGCCAGGGAAAAGCCCTCACTTTCCTAGAAGAATGTTTACTTTAGAAGCGGAATATTATATGCTCTCTATCTCACTGCCCAAATTCTGTTTATCTTCTTTTCATAGTTTAGGTTCCATTTCCTCAGGAAAGCGCTTCTCATCCAGTGCTAACAAAAGTCATTATGTGCTCAGCCTTGAGACTTTGAGCCTTCCTACTGAGCAGCTGTCTATCAAAGACATTATGACGAGAGAGAAGGGATGAAAATGCTACCGGTACGGATATAAAACAAGATAAATAACAAAGTCATTTAGAATTTTTTTTTAGACAACATGAGGACTAAAAACATTCACAACAATATTAATACAATGTAATTGTCCTTTTCTGTTTTATGTTATCATAAAAAATCAGTCCCTACCCTGTGTTTGTAGCAACAGAGTATTTGAGAGCACCTGGGCTGCAGAGATCACTGCTCTGTCCTGTGAAATAAAACATTAAGGCTCGAAAAGTCTGGCTTAAATAGTCAAACTGATTGCCCCGGACGATAAGGTTAAAATTTGGATCTCTCTTTTCTGAAAGTTAAAATAGGTATTTCTTTGTTAGCCAGGAGAGCTTAGTGATTTCCTGTTTTTCCAGTCACATGTAGGTTAAATAATGTGATCAGTCTGCTAGGCTTCTTAGTTTGAATCAAGGAATTTTACTGTCACATTAGAAACCAAATGAAAAAAAGTAACACCAAAACTCTTTAGCTCCTTATCCACGGAGTTAAAACCTTACTTCCTGCCATTCCACTATCCCTTGAAGCCTCACAAGAAAGAGTCCAGACTGAGGTTACACTTCCCATTCCTACACTTTAGATAAACGTACACAAACAAAATGAACGAGAGGAAAAAAGATCTTAGATACACATAATGAAGACTAGTGAGGTGTTTTAAAGCCACACTTAGAAACACAGACTTCTAATGCAGGATATTAAAGCAAAAAGTCAATTGTTGACCAAGATGAAGAGCTTACCTTTGAAGAATCAACTCTGCCTGTTTTTCAGAAATAGTTAGACCCAGTGTCTGGAGAGACTGCACAATTTCTGAAGCCTCGATTTTTCCTTTAAAGAAATAAAAAGGGCAAAAAATAAAACTCAGAACTGACAAGAACCACAGAAATAATGAATTTCAAATCTCTCATTTAATAGCTTTACACTGATTAGGGCAAAATTATGCACTTAGGTGAGTTATAGATTTGCTTAAATGCCTATCCCAACATCAATACTCAAAATTTAACAAACACACTAAATAAATAAGCAATATGTTTAAAAATCCAGTAATTGTAACAGCCCTATAGATAAATAATATTCCTCCAAAGAGACCGACTTCTCAAGTGGCCTTACCAAGTAATGTGATTAAGAAGTAGCAGAACTAAGATCCAAATCAACAAGATATTCTAACTCTGAGATAAATTCAATTAAACTAGGATCTATTCATTTAAAAAGTACCTAATTCTACATTTTTTTAAACATTTTAACAGAAAGCATTTATTTATTTATTTATTTATTTTTTATTGCATTTTAGGTTTTGGGGTACATGTGAAGAACGTGCAAGATTGTTGCATAGGTACACACAGGGCAGTGTGATTTGCTGCCTTCCTCCCCATCACCTATATCTGGCATTTCTCCCCATGCTATCTCTCCCCAACTCCCCACCCCCCACTGTCCTTCCCCTATTTCCCCCCAAATTCTACATTTTAAATAAATTACTAGACATTTACTATGCAAAACATCATATTATATGACGTAGTTAAAGAGAAGTAGAAAATGAGGAAATAGAGCCAAAACACAGACAATTATTTTAACAATCTGGCAGTAAAAATAAAAGGAGCAAGGATAAAAGAACAATAAAAGAAAATTTTTAGTGTTAGGGAAATTACAGCATGTTTGCAGACAGAAGGAGAACAATCAGAACAGAGGAAGAAAGAGAGAAGAGAAAATAAAATGGAAGCAGTGAATCTAAGTACTGCTGTATTTTCTTCCAGCAGCTCACCAGGCTCATGAGAATCCTAAGACTACTGTACATGAAACAGAATAAAACAAAACACAGTAAGAGAGGGTCTGGTGCTGAACCAGCATGAGCAGCAGACTTCTCCAGAAAAAGAAGAAGACAAAAATTACTGTTAGTGGTGAAAGGACAGACTTTCTTGAAGAAAGGACCTTGGAGAGAAGACAGGATTCTGAGAGAATCCTCCTGAAGAGAAGGAAGGAGCAGCATGAGAATCTGGATCGTGTAAGGACAGTGAGAGCCAGCATCTGTTAGCAATGAAATTATGCAAATATCATTCTGAATATTCTCCTTTAGAACTGCACTCTTAAAGAGATATGGTCAATTCTCATTATTCACAGTAATCATGTTCTATAAAGTTCTATATTCATTGCAAACACTGAATTAGCAAACACTGAACCATTGTTCCTGCAGGACACACAGGGTTAGGTTCCTGTGAGCTTCTGATCACAACACTTTCATCAGTTGATTAATACATAACTTTATCTTTTGTCTGTTTCTGTTTGAAGGCATCTCATTTAAAGTATGTTGTTGATTGACTAACACTGAATTTGGGGCAAAGCTTATCTAACGCATCTATTTTCTCCAGAAGGCATGCCATGGCTTTCTTGCACTTAGGAACACTAGTCAGCACTTCAGCACTACATTTGGGGAACATTTTAAAAAGCAAATTTCCAACAAAAATACAAAAAAGCAAAAACTGGCACAAAATAGACCTTGAAAGGGATAGTTATTAGTTAATAGTATGAGAGCTTAAACAAGAAGGCAGAATATTGCCTTATTCTACTAGCTAGGAATATGCATGCTGAGCAACTCAAGTTTTTCACTGGTCTGTGCATGTCCGTGAATGCCTGGGAAAGTACTGTGAATATATATTTTGGGGTTACTTTTCGGATAAATTTTGGTGAGTAAGCAAATTTGCAAATACAGAATCCCCAAAGAATGAGGATCCACTGTAAATGTTTTACATTAAGGAAGTCTGAAAAATAAAAATATAAACCTCTAATGCCACCTTGTTTTAAAATATACAAACATGGTAAATTAAGGGAACATTGTATAAATTTGCTACAAATATACCATTAAAATTTAATCTTTAATTATTTCCTCTTGTTCATTTAGAATTTTATGAAATGAACAGTTTATGTGTACACGACTTATACACGGGATGATCGACCTCTGATTATCTGGCAATTGATCTTAAGGTAGCTACATCTCTCAGCTACTGCCTGCCATAACAGTGCACAGACAATCTGATCTGCAACTGAACTGCAGAGGGTCCATGTTGGAATGAGAGTTTGCAGGGAAGAAGGAAAGCTGAATTTTGCTAGAAGACTGGACTAAGGGTAGACTTGGGGGAATACATTGTAGGACTTATTGGGGGTGACAAATGTTCCAACAGTACTACTTTCCAACCCAAACTCAGCTCTTCCTGGCTGAGAGTCATGGACTTCAACAATCATCAAAACCATTTAAAGAGTTTAGTTTGTTTGAGGGAAATTGCTTTGAATTTAACTTTAATTTTCAGTGTAAATCAGGGGATGGCAAACTATAACCCTCAAGCCAAATACAGTCTATTAACTACTTTTGTAAATATAGTTATATTGGAAATCAGCCATACCCATTCGTTTACATATTGTCCATGGCTGCTTTTGAGGTACCACAGCAGAGATAAGTAGCTACAACTGAGACCACATGACCCACAAAGCTAAAATATTTATCTTCTGGACTTCTGGACAAAAAAGTTTGCTGACCTCAGATATGAACCACATTTCCTCTCAATCTATTTGTTTAACCTGTTTCATTAATAATAAGTCTGTAGATGAAATGACCCTGACTCTTCACAAGTAGGGAGGAGTTTGGGGCTGCACTGTAATTTTATAAATTCTCTCTTCCTGTTCAAGGTTGCCTCTGGTGATGAGGGCTTCAAGACTCTATTTCTAATTAGAATTAGATAAGGTCTTCAGAGTAGGGCCCCCATGATGGGACTAGTGGCTTTATAAGAAGAGGAAGAGAGATCTGAGGTAGCACACTGACACAGTAAGAGGACCTCACCAGATTCAGTCCTTCAACTTTGAACTTCCCAGCCTCCAGAACTATAAGAAATTTCATTTCTTCATAAATTACCCAGTCTGTGGTATTATGTTATAGCAACTGAAAACAGATTAAGACAAACTCCCATCTATTAACTGAAATAGAGAAGTCATAATCACAACTAGAAGGCACACACTTACATGTTTAAATGCTATTTTTTCCCTAATTTCCAGGATCAGAGAGTATCTTCTCCAAATTAATTCTTTCAAAAATACTATCAAATGCAAGATAATCTGAAAGTTTTTTTAAATTTGAGAATATACAATTGTCATTCCTGTCTACAAATAAAAACAAATCTCTCTTAACTAGAGGGCAAGAAAATGTAATCATTATTTTTAACCTACAGGTTTAAGTCAAATCAGCATAATGTCCCACAGTTAAAATTTACAACAGGCCCTGCCCACAGTTTTTAATTCAGCAGTGTAATTCATTACATTTCAAAGTAATGAAAAAGAAAAGCTATCTATAAGTTTTCTTCACTAAATAATATGAACTCTACATAAAAATCACATTACTAAGAAAAATAAGTATTAACACAAATAATAATTATCATCTAAACCCAGAGAGATTATATAAGCATCCTTTTAGGCTGTTGGAAGCATGAGAAATGCTTCTTCATAGCTGGTGATAAATTCAAAAGAAAGACACACCATCATTATTTTTGTCCAAACTCTTAAATGCCAATTTCATTTTCTTCTCATGGTCTTTAAGGTACTTCATAAATTCTTCAAAATCCAGCTTCCCATCTTTGTTGACATCTCCAGTAGTAAAAATTTTCTATAAAAAACAAAAAACATTAGAGAGAAGTTATTGCCAATATGGGCTGATATACTAAATTATTTCTACACATATTTCAAGCAGATTGGCTGTTTCCCTAAAAAACTACAGTACCTATTTGGGGCCAGATATCTTATCATTCATCATGGCAAAGATCTATAATAAAAGAAGTTTTACTGCTGCAAAAAGATTCCGGGTCTTGTGTTAAATTTCAATCAGAAAAATGATACATTGATTTTTATAAAACATGACATTTTTAAGTCTAATGTAACCACACCCTAAATTTCTGGACATGTACTTTCTAAACCCCAAGACAGAAGACAAACACTTGACCTAGCACCGGATTTGAAATATTGCAGCACTCTGGGAGGCTGACTGGGGAGGATCACTTGAAGTCAGGATTTAAGACCACACTGGACAACATAGTGAGACCTCATCTCCACAAAAATATTTTTTAAAGTAGCCACATGTGTTGGCACATGCCTGGAAGTACTAGCTACATGGAGGCTGAGGTAGGAGGATCACTTGAGCTCAGGAATTTGAGGTTACAGTGAGCTACACTGCACCACTACATTCTAAAGTAGTGACAGAGCAATACCCTGTCTCTAAAAAAGAAAGAAAAAAGCCTAAAACAGTACTTTTCCCTTTGATTTCAAAAATTAAATAATCTCTTACTAAGGATGACCCGTATAAAAAGCTGTCACAGCAAACTCTCCGTTTCTATTAATAGAAATTATTGCTTTTGAGAAGGAATGAAGATCTTGTGAAATTTGATATGACATGTAAGCCCTCTGCTACAGATAGATATAATCTATCTATCTATCTGCCTATTATGACACCCACAATCACCCACTCACAGCTTACAAATTCTACTATTCTGTTGGTCATGCTCTTCTGGGTAAATAATGCCATGTCGTAACTGGATGGTTTAATGGTCAGATCTCCAACCTCCAGACTTAGAGAGACAGATCCAAAACCTGTGAGCTGCAATTAAAGCTACACTCTGAGAAAGATTTAAGGTTTAAAATGCATAATCAGAAAAGAAGAAAGACTGGAAATCAGTGATCAAGCGTTAAGGCTTATCTCAATCTCAAGAAATTATTTAAAAATTAAGCCAAAAAAGAAGTTGAAGGAAACAAAGAGCAAAATGTAATCAGAAAGAAAACACACCACTGGGAGGATTAACAAAGCCAAAAGATGGTTTTTTAAAAACGATAATAAAATTGATAAACTTCTGAAACTGGCAGATAACCAATGTCAGAAAGTAAAGATAGAAACTACTAGACAGTATAGACATTAAAGATATTACGAACAGCTTTATACCCAAAATAGGAAAGTGAGATAACAAACGCCTATAAAACCAACTTACTAAAAACTGATATAAGACAGCAGAAAATCTGAGTAGCCCTATACTCAGATTTTAAAGAATTTTAAAGTGTACTTTGAAAACATTCCCATGAAGAAAAATAGAGGCCCACGTGGTTTTGACAGTAATGTCTACCAGACCTTAAGGAAAAAACACCAGTTTTCTAGAGAATTAAGAGCGGGAACATTTTCCAATCCATTTTATGATGTGGGTATAAACTTGATTCTAAAACCCAACAGGGACATCACAAAAAAATAAAATTACAAGCAACGTTGACTAGTGAAAAAGATGCAAAACTCCTATATAAAATATTTGCAAATCAAATCTAATAATACACAAAATGGATTAACACTATATATATATATATGTGTGTGTGTATATATATATATATACTTGCACTGTATACATTTCAGTCAATGACAGACCACATATATGACAGTGGTCTAATAAGATTATGGTAGCATATTTTCACCATGCAATACTACACAGCCATAAGAAAGAATAAAATCATGTCCTCTGCAGCAACATGGATGCAGCTGAAGGTCATTATTCTAAGCAAATTAATTAAGAAATAGAAAACCAAACACCACATGTTCTCACACATGTGAGCAAAACATGAGGTGTGCATGGATATAAAGATGGGAACAGCAGAAACTAGGGACTATGAGTGGGGAGGGAATGGGCAAGGGTTGAAAAATTATCTGCTGGGTACTGAAAACAATAATTTCTCTTAGTCATGGATTCCTTTAACTCTTTGGGGGCACAGTTTCATGATCATTTTGGAAGTTACAAATTAAAGGACATCCTTGACCCTATCTTTGAACAGTTTCAGTTTTTAACTCGTATTTCTGCAGCATTTCTTATGGTGAATCAAGACTTAGGACTGTCTAATGAGTCTGACTCAACGATATAGTAGTCCTCCCTTATCCATAGTTTCACTTTCCACAGTTTCAGCTACCTGTGGTCAATCATGGTTTGAACTATTAAATGGAAAACTACAGAAACAACTTAAATTGCATACCATTCTGAGTAGCATGATGAAATCTCACATCATCCTGTGCCATCGTGCCCAGGAGGTGAATGTTCTTTTGTCCAGCATATCCATGATATAGATGCTTCTTACTTGTTAGTCACTTGAAACCAGTTATCAGATCAAAAATATATAGTACATGGCTGGGCACAGTGACTCACACCTATAATCCCAGGACTTTGGGAGGTTGAGGCAGACAGTCACTTGAGGTCAAAAGTTCAAGACCAGTCTAGCCAATATGGTGAAACCCCATTTCTACTAAAATTTAAAAAGTTAGCCAGGTGTGGTGGCACACGCTTGTAGTCCCAGCTTCTCAGGAGCCTGAGACACAAGAATTGCTTGAACCTGGGAGGAGTGAGCCAAGATTACACCCCTGCACTCCAGCCTGGGAGACAGAGCAAGACTGCATCTTTTTTTAAAAAAGAGCTAAAGCTAATTAAAGTAAAAAAAAAAACAAAAAACCAAAAACAGTCGTGTGTGTGTGTGTGTGTGTATCTATATATACATACAGGGAGAGAGGGAGTATATATAGGGTTCAATATTACCCACAGTTTCAGGTATTCAGTGGAGGTCTTGAAACATTCCTAGCACATAAAAAGGGGACTACTATAATAAGAAAGACTAGGGATGGATTCCCCTTTAAATTTTCCTGTCTGTTACTTGTAGAAACAAAAGACCAACCAAATGAGAAAAGCAAAAGCTACTTGGCCCAAGCTTGCTATAACAAGGGAGTCAGCCACCCTCGCTGGCCTGGGGAAGCTATAGGCAGGCTGACTGGAAGCAGGGTAACCTATTTGACTAGTAGGGGGTGCATATTTCGCTTTCTCTGGTTCATCCTAAGTTGGAAGTGAAGAAAAACATTAGGGGTCTGTCAGTTATTAATCAAATCCTGATCATTTGGGGCTGACTGTTACAGCAGTCAATACATAGCTTTGTGCATTGTCTCTAGAGATAGCAACTTGGCTTCTCGCAAGTCTGATGTAACAGGCTGGTTTCCTGGTCTCTTTATTTTAGATAAAGGGCTGTTTTTCTGGGCAGATTACTATAAATTTTGAGTCAAAGTTTCATTTTTATGTATGGTCTGACCACGATCTATACATTTAGCTTCTCAACTTTCACAGGAAAAAAACAAAATATTGTCCAAAAAACATAGTTATCACAACAAAAAGTTATTTCTTTTGTATCTTAACATGACATTGTAAGTACCATTTCTTTATTTTTTTTTAAATCAGTTGAGTTATGTTTATATAAACACATTTTACTACTAGGGAAGGTAGACACATGTGAGAAAAGATCGCCTATCAAAACTTCCTAGAGATGTGACTGCCACCTGAGGAAAAGTCCCAACAGTGCCCCTCTGAAATACAATGTTCTGTGTGGTTGGCGCAGAATTCTCTGGGGATGCCCCTCCCTTGGGTTTTGACATGTGAACCCTCATCAGTCATCACTAGGTACACAAAGCCTCCTTGCCAAAAATGCCAGACAGATCTACAAACCTTTTGTTTCAATAAGGAAGAAATGTGTTTCAAAAGATGTGACTTGATGGCATAACCCAGAATTTCTTATGAAAGCCTACTTTGTATCAAATAAACAAATACAAGTTACACTTGCAAATCTAAATATAAGAGTGGCTTTAAACAAATATGAAGAACACTTAACTTTTTTCTTTCTTTCTTTTTTTTTTTTTTTTTTTTTTTTTTGAGATGGAGTCTCCCTCTCTCACCCAGGCTGGAGTGCAGTGATGCAATTTCAGCTTGCTGCAACCTCTGCCTTCCTGGTTCAAGTGATTCTCCTGCCTCAGCCTCCTGCCTCAGCTTGCTGCAACCTCTGCCTTCCTGGTTCAAGTGATTCTCCTGCCTCAGCCTCCTGCGACTACATGCACCCACCACCACACCCAGCTATTCTTAATAAATAGTAACGTTAGTCAATCACCTGAACACTGCAGTGGGCCCAGGTCAAGCTTGAGAACATGTAAATTTCGCCCTCTCTGCCCAATACCTCTCCAGGGCTCCCAGCCCCAATATTTCTCTGACCACAGCCACAGTGAGACCCACCTTCACTTCAATGAATGACCCCTACGTCCTCCAGGCCTTCCTGAAGCTCAGAAATGTCCAAGGTCCCATCCTCATTATAGTCCAGGTACTAAAAGAGATCTCCATAGAGGGAGTCCATCAAGGATATCTCCCTCGCAGTGCCCCAACCCCAGGGGGGTGGAAGTGTGACGGACCAAGGGGATCTCTGCCTCCACCACACGTCCACTGGGAAAAGACCTAAGACAGCATCCCTTCTCAGGGACGCCAAACACAAAGCACATTCACGGGTTAAAGCTCCAGAAGGAGAGGGGTCATCCTGACAGCTCCAGCACAGAGGTGCGAGCGCGCAGCGCCCAGGACCTGCATGGGACCGCACTGGGAGCTGCGCTGGCAGACTACGGAGCTCCTGCCGCACTTGCGTCTGATCAGAAGCCCTGGTTCCCACTCCAGGAAGAGTCTAGACTGGACAACTCATGCTCCTTTCCCTAGAAACTTATAGGGAGAACCCAGCACAGGGCCATCTAAAAGTAGAGCTTCTTTTTGGAGAGAAGTCAGTCGGGAATGCCGGGACATGGGCTATCGTAGCATAAGTGACTAGTGCTTGGGGCTCGCCAACATTTCAAAAAATTTGTTTGGCCATACCTGTCTAGGAATCCTTTTTTTTTAATCTTTATAATGATTTTATTTTTAAAAATAACATAATTTTATCGTAGATTCAGGGGTTACACCATCAGCTTGTTACAAGGGTATATTGTATAATGCTGGGGTTTGAGCTCCCAATGGTTCCACCTCCCAGGTTGTGAACAAAGTACCCAGTAGAAAGTTTTCCAGCCCTTGCCCCCCTCCCTTCCACCCTCCGTTTGGAGTCCCTAGTGTTTATTGTTCCCATCTTTATGCCCCCATTTACCCAAGGTTTAGCTCCTTTTTGTAAGTGGAAACATAATGATTTTCTGTTTCTATATTAATTAAGTTATTGGCTTCCAGCTGCATTCATATTGCTGCAAAGAACATGATCTTGTTCTTTTTTTATGGCTGCATAGTATTCTATGGTGTATATGTACCACATTTTCTTTATCCAGTCCGCTGCTGATGGGTACCTACACTGTGTTATAGGAATCCTTTTCTAAGGTTGCAGCCCTAGAGAACTGCTGTAATAAAGACTAGGAACTGAATGAAAATCTGCCCACATGGGCTCTTCCTTCTGTGGCCTACCTTCCCAGTTTTCAATCTTTTATCTTCATCCAACCCCTACAATGGCTCCAGGGCAAGCTTAGCCTTAAACATGCCATGTTTGTGGCATGATTGGGAAGATGATCTCAAAATGGGCAAAAGTTCAGTGATCTCAGGTCCCAGAGAGAAGTCAGGAGATATTCATAAAGGCTATCTAGGGCTTCCTTTTAATCTTCACCCTCCAGAACCACAGAGGACCCTGGTTTCCCCAGACATACACATGTGATCCCTTATCCTGTTCCACTGGGAATGTGGAGGTACAGTTTCACAATAAAAACTCTCCACTTTCTATGTAATTAATTTTCCTAAATATGGAGATTGGGTACCCTAAAAAGTTGAATATTAAAATTCAAAAAGAAAATTTAATTTAGCCATTATCTGTTAGCTTTTGCTGTGCACCACCCATCATGTTAGATACTAGGAATATAAACAGACCATCACATGTTCTTGAAATACACATAGGTTTCCCTTTGGGAGGAGGTTGCACCATGGTTGGTCAAAAAAACTACTGTATGCTTTCCAATAAACATTTCTCCTAGAGCTGTTGAGCAGTGAGTGGCAAATGTCTAATGCTGTTTCACAAGATGTGCTATGGCCCAATCAAGAATGAACTCTCCCAAAAAGAGAATTTTATGGTCCACAGGGAATGGTCCTTCCCTGTGCATCACAGAGAATGCAGGTAGTGGCAAAGAGCCACAGAAGGCAGACAGCCAGCCAGAGAATGAACTTTGGGTTAGAAAGAGTCTACAGGACCAAGCAGAAAAGACAGAAGTCATGGCCAGGGTGATAAGGAAAACAGACTGACAGCATTTAACAGAATTGACAGGAGAGACCAAACCATAGAGTTGATAGTTTCATCTAATAAAAGGCAGGTATTTTTGTTGAATAGCTTTCTGCTTTTCAAAATTCTCCTGTTCATTATTTGCTTATTATTTTTTATTCCTCATGCACTTTCACAACACACACAGACCTACTATAGGGAGAGTTTTGAGACTACAATAAGGAAACCTGTCGGTCTTGCTCACCACTATATCCCCAGTTCATTAAACAATGTCTGGCACTGTTTGAAAACATTAAATGAATGAATGAACTATTTATGCTAAGTTACTAGGTAGTTCTTACCATTCCTAGTTAACATTTGAGCCTTCCAGGCAATAAATAACATTCCCAAGGCCACAGTCTAGCATGTGGTGAAAACATTTGAACCCTGGTCTAACTGATTCCACAGGCTATAATAACAACCATTACATCCACTAAAACAGTGAATGCGCAGTAAACACTATGATCCACATCCCAGAGTTATGTTTCAAACTTTCTCAACAAAGCCTTTTGTTTTCATAAATCCTGTCAAATATAGATACCCTGGTGAACTCTATTTGATCCTTAAAAAGGTAAGATTTTTGAACTCAGCCTGGTCAAAAGAAGCTAAGCAGCAAATGACAAAATGTTGTCTTGTGGACGCGTCTTTCTAAATGTTTTTCTTTTTCTGGAATACTGACAAAGAAAGTGGACTAGGAAAATTATAAAGGTGAGCTGGGGTCTTAAACAATGGGCAATCATACACCAGGCAGAGAAGGGGGAATGAGAGAATTCGCAAGTGGAGAGAAGAAAATAAAGGGACCAATGTACACGGTTGTGGCCCAGTCAGGGAATACGGCATGTTGGGAGTTTAGAAAGGTGACTTAAAAGGCTTAGAATGCTACAAATATGGAAAGGGTATTTTATGCCTTACTAAAGAATTCTTCCATTTTTTTTTCATTCTTTCAAACACTTTATTTCTGCAAAGAAGCATAATATCAGATTTTAGAATACAAATCAGGAGAAAACAGAAAAGATACAGATTTTATATATTTTAGAACATTTGACAGAAATATAGTTGGAGTTCTATTGTTTTTCTTATAAACTCCCTGTTGTGATGCCCTAAAATGTACCCGATGACTTCTATGTCATGTTTCCTTAATATTGTACCAGAAACCACAAAGTGTCTGACAATTAAAATATTAAGGAAATGGGCCAGGCACGGTGGCTCATGCCTCTAATCGTTGCACTTTGGGAAGCAGAGGCAGGCAGATCACTAGAGGCCAGGAATTCATGACCAGCCTGGCCAACATGGCAAAACCTCATCTCAACTAAAAATACAAAAATTAGCCAGGTTTGGTGGGATGTGCCTGTAATTTCAGCTACTTGGGAGGCTGAGGCACAAGAATCGCTTGAACTCAGAAAGCAGAGGCTGCTGTGAGCCAAGATCACACCACTGCACTTCAGCCTGGGCAATAGAGTGAGACTCTGCCTCTAGAGAGAAAAAAAAAAGCAATATTAATGAAATGAACTCTCCTTGTTAACACAGAAATTACCTAATGGAGTGAAATCCTGATTCCATTCAATGCAATAAACATTTGCTAAGCTACCATTCTTCTATGTGACTCTATTTTCTGTCATGTAAAAGTAAAAATTTTAAAACAGAGAATCAAAAAAATCACTGAATGTAAGAGTTAGAATGGCCCTTAAATCAGGCTACCAGTCCACTGACTCCTCTAACGTTGGCTGATCATTTAGCATACACTTGATACACATGGGCACAAAGGGTCCTCAAGAAGTTCACTATCTAGTACATGGGACACCACATTTTAAATGTTTTTTTTTTTAACATGAACTTTCATACTCAGCCACACATGACCTTGTTAAAAGTCCTGTCCAGGATGCAGGCCAGATATCTACATTTTAAGAATTCTGCATTCAAGAATAAGAAAGTAAAGCTCGCGTGGTGGCGCGCACCTGTAGTCCCAGCTACTCGGGAGGCTAAGGCAGGAGAATTGCTTGAACCCGGGAGGTGGAGGTTGCAGTGAGCCGAGATCGTGCCACTGCACTCCAGTCTGGCGCCTGGTGACAAAGCAAGACTCTGTCTCAAAAAAAAAAAAAAAAAAAAAGAAAAGAAAGTAAAGCTCAAAGTTGACCATGGTTACAAGGTCAATTCACACCAAGGATGGAACTCTTGCAGCATGCTGCTTCCCTTTTTGCTCTTGGTGATTATCCTTGTCCATCTGGGCTGCTATGTCAGAAATACTACTGGCTTACTTAAACAATAAGCATTGATTCCTTACAGTTCCAAACACTGCAAGTCCTAGATCAAGGTGCCAGCAGATTCAGTGTGTAGTGAGTACCCACTTTCTGGTTCCATAGACAACTATCTTCTCACTGTCACCTCACATGGTGGAAGGGGCAAGGAAGCTCTTCTGGGTCACCTGTATACAAGCACTAATCCCATTCATGAGGGCTCCTATTTAAAAGGAAATAGGATTACTAGACAAGTGGGAAAATTAGTAATGGTTAAATGCTGTAACTCCTTGTTCTCATAATACATTCAACTCTCAGTCTATACTCTTATACTCCTGAGTCCTAGAACTTAATGTAAATTTTCTCTAATTTTCAACTTTAATTCTTCACTAATTTCATAGTGAAGAGATTTGGTATATGTAGAAAAGAAAGGTCATATCAGAAAAAAAAATGTACTGCTTTCACTTCCAACTGGTTCTTAATTTTGTCTCAGGACTTGCCTTGAATTCCTTCCTCTTCCCCAGACAATTCTGGAGCACTTAGTAGTACTTAGCTATTATATTCCTTACGCCTATTTCTACATTCTGCTCTTATTTCTATACTCTTTCCATCTAAAATCTAAAGAAACTTAAACAGAAATTTGTTTTCTTCTAAATGCTAAATTCATTACAAAAGTTGGGAACATGGAGATGAGATCAAGTGAGGTGAAAATTTATGGGGCTGGGCACCTGTAATAAATTTATTACAGGTGGTGGCTCACGCCTGTAATCCCAGCACTTTGGGAGGCCGAGACGGGCGGATCACGAGGTCAAGAGATCGAGACCATCCTGGCCAACATGGCAAAATCCTGTCTCTACTTAAAAATACAAAAATTATCTGGGTGTGCTGGCACACACATGTAGTCCCAGCTACTTGGGAGGCTGAGGCAGGAGAATTGCTTGAACCTGGGAGGCGGAAGTCGCAGTGAGCTGAGATTGTGCCACTGCACTCCAGCCTGGCACGTGGTGACAAAGCAAGACTGTCTAAAAAAAAAAAAAAAAAAACACACACACACACACACAAAACAAAATTTATAGAGATTTTGCTTCAAATTGAGTATCTGTCTTAGATCCAGTCCCCCCATGGTTATCATTTCTATGCTCAAATGGCCAATCTCTTCAATTCTTGACATTACACAAACCCCTGACATGCCTCTGAAATTTTCTCCCATACAGGCTGACCATGTGATCTTAATTCTATCCCATGTGTGATGGCTAATTTTATGTGCCAATTTGTCTTTACTAAGGGATGCCCAGATAGCTGGTAAAACATGATTTCTGGGTGTGTCTGTGAGGGTGTCTTTGGAGGAGGGTAGCATTTGAATCAGTAAACCAATTAAAGAAGACTGCCCTCACCAAATGGGTAGGCATAATACAATCCTGTGGAGGGTCTGAATAGAACAAAAAGGCAGAGGAAGTGCTCTGTTTTGTTTGTCCCCACAAAAATTCATGTTGAACTCTGATCCCTGATGTGGCGGGGTTGGGAGGTGGGGCGTAGCGGGAGGTGCCAGGGTCATGGAGGCAGATCCCTCATGAATGGCTTGATGCTATTCTTGCAGTAGTGAGTGAGTTCCCTCTCTCAGGAGACTGAATTAGTTCCCTCAGGAATCAATCAGTTCCCTGGAGGCTGGGTTGTTATAAAGCCAGGACACCCCTCGGATTTGGCTTCTTCACACATGTCCACTTCCACTTTGACTTTCCACCACATTGTGACACAGCAGGAAAGCCCTCACCAGGAGACCAGCAGATGCCAGCCACCACCCTTCTTAAACTTCCCAGCCTGCAGAACTCTGATCTCAATCAATGTCTTTTCTTTATAAATCAACCAGCCTCGGGTATTCCATGATAGCAACACTAAATGGACTAAGACAGGAAGTGGAAAGGAATTTCACTTGCTGAATAGGAGAGTTTACAAAGACTGATTCCCTGAATGAGCAAGGATGTGGAGAAGCAAACACTGTCAGTCAAAAGAGAGTCCAAGGTTTCTGAAAGGCAATAGGTATCCCAATTTAAAATGTGTGTTACCTTCAGACTCAGCAATTTCCACTCCTCAAAATTTATCCTATGAAAGTAACTGGACCAGGATCAGAAAACGAATACAAAGGACATCCATTGCAATTTCACTTATAATCGTTTTTAAACTATCAATAAACTAAATGATGATTAATAAAGAATTGGTAACATATACTACGATACAAACATAGAACATGATGCAGTTATATAAAAATGATGGTACAGCAGCAATTCTCACTTTTTGATCTCAGAAGCCCTTTACAATCTTAAAAATCATGGAGGACTCCAAAGAGCTTTTGCATATGGTAAGGACCATGGAGTTGTACCACTGAGATCTCCCTTCAAAGGCACGTACTGTGAGGAGCACAGTTGACCACCACCCTCTAGCCTCTAGCCCGGGCATCTGCTGATGCATTGCAGCAAGGCTGTCCCTTTCCTGGGCTGCTTCCAGCCAATGATTGGACATGATGAAGAACTCCAACTGGGCCACTTCTGCGACAATCAGCAAAAAGTACCAAAAGTTGGTTCTTTCAAAGTATGAATAAAATACACAAAACGTTGGCAAGATTGAAGGGAGAAAAGAATAGATAACAGGAATGAAATAGAGAACCTACCTACAGACAGTCAGAAGTTTTATAAAATCATGAGTGAATATTATGAACCTTGGACAGAATGGGCAGTTTCAAAAAAAAAAAAAACAAAAAACCTGTAACTTACTAAATCTGATTCTAGATGAAACAATAAACTGAAAAGGCCTAAAACTACCAAAGACATTAAAAGAGAAGTTAAAACGTAACGATATTAACAGTTATTGGCCCTCATAGAAATCTAATCACTTTCCCTCTTTGGATAAGGAATGCCAGTATCGTCTTACGCTTCAGTAGGGCTGGAGAAGTTCCACTATCTCCACCCTATTAAAGGGGCAGAAGTTCAGGGACACAGTTAAGATGACTCAGAGAAAATGAAATTAGTCACAGGTCAACCCTTCAGATCAATCTGTGTACTTAGGGCATTAACCCAGGAATGTCTTAATGGAATGTCGCCATGCCTTTTCAACAGGAAGTCGGGGGAACACAGGATTGGTTTTCACACAGTTTTGAAATAGTAGACAACACACATAGCTGGTGTAACAAAGCAGCTTCGAAGAGATCGAATGTGTGCGCCTTTTTACGGAACTTGGTACCCACTGAAGTCTGACAGCTAAACATGATTACATGTTTGCAAGGCATTAAAACAAAACAAAACACAAAACAGGCAAAGAACCTGGGGTGGATTCAGAACAAACGTGTCTTAAAAATTTATCAGTGCCCGTAGGTCAGAGTGTCCACAGCACTCATTTTATCTGGACAAATGCCAGTAGCCTTTCGTATCCTGACCCCCTTCTGTTACCGGGGTCGCCGGCCGTGGCCCCATGCCCGAGTTTCTGAAGCCACCCTAGCGCTGGACGCCACACTTCCTCCTTCTTCCTGGCAACGCCTCGGGCCGCCGCCCTCCTCGGTGCTCGCCGCGTCCCCAGCGCCCACAGCCCTCCCTGCGCTCCAGCAGCGACCCACCTCCTCCGCGTCCTGGCCCAGGGGGATGCCCAGGTTCTTGAGCCCCTCCTGCAGCTCGCCGATGTCCACCACTCCGTCCCCGTTGCGGTCCAGCGCCTGGAAGAGGGTCTCATAGCGCGTCGGCGGCTCCGCGTCCTGGCAGGCCGCAGTGGGCAGCACAAAGCCCCGCAGCCAGCGCAGCATGGTCCTGGAGGCGCGGGCTGCCGGGCCGAGGAAGTCGCGGGATACCGGAGGCGGCGGGGCGTGATGAGACCCCGCGCGGTGCTTGCCTGGGCGGGGCGCGCGGCGCAACAGCGTTTGGGGCGCCGGCGGGGGCGCGGCTCTGCCGCGCACGGCGCAGGAGCGGAGACCCCACCCCAGCCCGCGCAGCGCGCAGGGTGTGGCCGTCCCGCCGCTGCAGGGGAGGAGCTCGCCGCGCCGGCCTCCGCGGGACTGGCCGGGCCCGCCTCCCGAGGGCAGGAAGTGAGGGAGCGGCGGGCTGGGTCTCGGGAGGCGCTGTGCGGCCCGGGGCGACCTCCGCCCAGTTCCCAGTCCCGCTGTCAAGAGGTGCGGGTGCTAGGAGGAAGCTGCCAGAAGGTCCTGGGCTGGAGCGTCAGCGCAGTGGCTTGGGAGTCGGGGCTTGAAGAACGGTTACTCCGCTTAAAGACCCCCTCGGGCCGGAGCCTTGGGGACCGCCCAGAACTGCTTCTCTCTGACTGGAAACTGGGCCATGGTGGGCGTTCCCTCTCATGGATCTCTAACTTTTTCGCGGTTGCACACCTGGGATGGAGATTCTGCTTTAAGAAGCAGAGAGTTAAATCTTAAAGCATCTATTGGAGCAGTTATAAAAGCAAAAAGGAGAAACCCCAGGATTTGTTGAAGAAAAGATCAACAGCCATCCGTGTGGGCAATGGGAAAAAGAGGGACTAGTTTGGTAGACAGCTTAGCTAGGATTTGCCTGTGATTAAGCGTGTACAGTGTCTGCCAGCTGCACTTATCAGAAAAACATCAGCACCCTCCTCCTTCTCAAGATGGGTGCAGTTCTGAGGTTTGGAGTTTATTACTCAGGCAAGAACTTGTTACTGCCTAGCATGGAATAACGAAAGGAACATTGGACTTAATAGAGAAAGTACCTAGTCTTTCAGATATGGTGTGGCCTCTCTGTGTAGACTCTGATCAGTAAAATGAGAATATAAATACTTGCCTTCACAAGGTTGTACAGTATGTGTGAAAAGTCTTCATTCTCCAAGGAGCCAATCAAATGAGATATCATTAATTGTAATAATTGTGTTCATTCACAGATGCTTAAGAGGAACTGTTGTACTCCGGTTTGCAGGAAAGAAGACACCTGTGTACTTGTAAATGAGGCTGCCTCACACCTTCTGAATCACTACACAGCAATCAGTTGTTCCAACAAAAGCCAGGAACTCAGACCCTGAACTTACTTTTCCTTATATTATTTTATATGTTTAAGACATATATGAATCTAGAATGTGTAAGTTAAGGGCTGCCTGCTTAGTAAAATCATCTTGAAACCGATTTATCTTTTCATATTACTTCCAGCTTCCAGTCTTACTAAGAATTATCACCTTCTTTTGGAACTGCCTTCAAACATCAACAAATTTTCTATCTGTCCTTGAAAACCTCTTTTAATCCTACTATGAATACTCTGTACTTGGAAAGAGGCTGCTTGGATTAGTCATCTTACACTTACATGCTTTCATTTCACTTTTTTTTTTTTTTGAGACGGCATCTCGCTCTGTTGCCCAGGCTGGAGTACACTGGCCAGATGTCAGCTCACTGCAACCTCCTCCACCCAAGTTCAAGCGATTCTCCTGTCTCAGCCTCCTGAGTAGCTGGGACTACAGGCCATTTTACTTTTTTAAAAAAGTAACACTTAGAAGAATTACCTGTCAACATTTTTGCTGAGAAAATTACCTTCACACAGAAACTTTTACATGAGTGTTTATAGCAGTTATATTCATAACTGTCAAGTGCAGAAACAGAAGGTTCTTTAATGGGTGAACTGGTGAACAACCTGTGTTGCATTCATACAGTGAGATACTAATTAGCAATACAAATTGCTGCTACCTGTCAACAATGACATTCTGGAAAAGGGACAGAAAACAAATCAATAATTATCAGGGAAATTAATGACAAAAAGCATTAGAAGGCTTGTGGGGGTGATGGAACTGTTTTACATCTTGCTTATGGTGAGAGTGGTTGCACAACTGTATGTATGTGCCAAAAACAACAAACTGCATACTAACATGGGTTAATTTACTTTGGGATATCTCAATAAATCTGACTTAAACATGAGTAAAGTGGAATAAGAATTCTTAAAAGATCACTGTGAAAATAAAATGGCTTATGAATAGTTATGAAGTATGGGCCCCACACCAGCAGCATTGGTGTCACATCAGTGTCACTGTAAAAATCAAAGAGTTTATGAAGTGTGGGCTGCATACCAGCAGCATTAGCTTGTCAGAAATAATCTCAGGCCTGCCCAAGCCTACTAAATATGAATTGCATGTATACCGGAACCCTGGATGAGCATTTCATAAAGTTTGAGAGGTCCTGCTAGTACGAAGCAAACCACTCAAGTGTGGTTTGCACACTGATGCCAATCTGCAAGCTGTTACCTGTCTGCAATGAGTCAGATGTTGAGAGGAAGGACTTGGAAACTTTAGAGCAATTTGAAAAAATAATTTTGTTTGTTATATCTAATAATAAAAACTCAGAGCTTGTCTTTTTAATTTCAATTTTCTAGTATTGCATTTTTACTGTATTTTACAAAAACATGTCTGCAATGAATTGAGATAACACCATGCAGATAAAAGGTGTAATTAACACTAACAACTTCCTGCATAAGAGAAGAAACCTTTACATGGACATTTAAACATCTACGTGAAAGAAGGCATCCCTGCCCACTTCTACTGGCAATTCCCCAAAACCAGTGGTTCCTAGAGGACAGTAGTAGAAACCCAGAATTCACACTTCCTTAATTCATTTCCTTGGTCAGAACAAAAGTCTAGGGTTCAGCCCAATTTAGCTACTTCTATTGTCCCCAACTTCTGGCCTTCTCGTGTACTACCATTTTCCATTGGAACAACTTTCAGACGTGATCAGTTTCAGTCCTTGAAGACCTCTTTCAGCACCTACTTTGGAATCTTTGAATAATCATTCTAGATGCTGCTAGTTTTAGCTGGTAAACACGTTTACCCTTTCTATCCATTGAACCACTTACTTACAAGTGCTAACAAGAGCAAAGTATCTGCCTCTCTACAAGAACCAATTCTATTTCAAAATCCTTCAAGAATATTCAGGAAGGAAAAAAAGAGCCTGGTAATTGCTCCCTCAAATTTGAGTAATCATAAAATAGGCTCTGTAAGAGAATTAGATTGGTTCAGTGTAAAACCATAACCATTACTGGAAGGATAATTTTTTTTCATTATATTTTAAGTTCTGGGATACGTATGCAGAATGTACAGGTTTGTTACATAGGTATACGTGTGCCATGGTGGTTTCCTGCACTCATCAACCTGTCATCTACAGTAGGTATTTCTCCTAATGCTATCCCTCCCCTTTCCCCCACCCATTGAGAGGCCCCATTGTGTGATGTTTCCCTCCCTGTGTCAACCTAAGTTGAAAATGCAGAAATTACCCGCCTTCTGCATTGGTCTCGCTGGGAGCTACAGACTGGAGCTATTCCTATTCGGCCATCTTGCCCCACAAAAGACCTCTGGAAGGATAATTTTATTGTGTAATGAATTTTGAATTTGGGTGTCCTAATAGTCTTTAGTGAAACAATCATTTCAGTTTTGGCTCACTTACGTCATATTAAGCTAATTGGAAATTTCATCAGGTTTTCCAAGTCATTTAGGAGATGGAATTCCAGGTAAGACAAATTCTGTCTCTTGCTCTGCCTGTCTACTAACCCCATTCCACCCCCTAAAATAAATGCAAACAATTCTCAATCATAAAAATATGGCACTTAGTTACTGGAAAATTACCATCATTACTATAATTATGTAACTACTTCTCATTTCAAAATAGTTGTGTTAAATTCAAACTGCCTTAAAAACCACATACCTCAGCATTTTGAAATTATTAAAAAGACCATATTAAAACTGTCTCTAGGTTTTCAGAATTTATTTAAATTATATCCTAAAGACTGATATATTTAAAATTCAAAAAACACATTTTGTACATCCAAGAATCAATAATCATGGAACTTGAATTGATATTCTACACTTATTTCTTATATGTAAAGCCCCCACCTTCCTCCTTTCCCCCTCCCTCCCTCCCTCCTTCCCTTCCTTCCTTCCTTCTTTCCTTTGCTCTCAGATTAAAGTCATTCGGCAGGTTTGAATGAAGAAAACTGCCCAACCAGAGTCAGAACTCAGGAAGGAAGGTGGCTGAGAAGAGCAATAGCCTGATGAGGCTGAGAGATTGGTTATACACATGGGGATTGAGCAAATAAATATGTTGAGGATAATGAGAGCTAAGTCAGAGAAGTGAGTTGAAATATGAAAAGAGTTAAGCTAGAATGAACCCTGTAGTGTTGGATTATAATTAGTAGTATTGGTGTGAGTTCATGGTTTTAACTATTTTTAGATATAGAAATATAAAGGGATTTGTGTATGTGTGTATGTAATGTGTGTGTATGTATGTACACACTTACATACATGTATTTTCTACCTCTGTCCACTGATAGGCCTAGTAGCAATGAGCACATCCAGTACCCAGATCTTTCTTTCTAAATATCATTCTCTGAAAGAAACAAGGGCACCTTGGAGAAATAACGGATTGCAGGGTAGAGACAACAAAGGTACAAAAGAAGCACAATATATCTTGTTTCACCAGATAGTAAGTGCTCAAAGAATGTAGATGTGTCAAAAGGACACAGAATCAGCTTGAAGGTGTTCTCCCTGGCCAAACCTAAGACAATTTGGGTATCAAAATAAATAGTGCTAGCAGATTATATCACATTATATAAAATAGCAATCCATCAATCCACATGGATGCCGTACAAATGGGATAAGAGAGATTCCATCTCTAAAGTTGAATGGCCACTAATAAATGTTGGTGGGATGATGGAATTAGGATATCACCATCTGATGATCATCATGGTAAAAGAAATTCAGGCAAGAAATATCAATGCTAACACTCAGTAGGTAAGAGTTGGATAAGAAATGTGATATTTACCTTGTTTCAAACTGTGTCTCAATCAAATATTATACATTACAAATGAAACAAAGAATTTATAGTGAAGAAGCTCAGCAAATAATAGCTTACCCAAATGTCCAAAATTAATGTCACCAGTAACAGGAAATAAGATCAGGGTCCTGTGGTGCAGCAAAGAGAGAACATCACTTCTGTGACAGTCCCAACAAAATGCATAACCTGAATCTAATCACGAGGAGACATCAGACAAACCAAAATTGAGGATATTCTGCAGAATAACCAGCCTATAACCTTCAAATATGCAAAGTCCACAAAGATCAGGGAATTACTGTATTTTTTGAATTGAAGGAAACTAAAGAAATCTGACAAATAAGTGTAATATGTGATCCCAAAGGATGTTGTTGGAACATTTGGTGGAACTTGGATGGAATCTCTGGATGAACATAGATAGGCATTCTTTAAAGTGTGCTTGCAACTTTTTTGTAAATCAATCGTTTTTAATGTACAAAGCTCTAACGCCCTTTAAAAAGCCCTCCCTAACTTCCTCAGACTGTACCACTCCTCAGGTTTGCCTGTGTTATGTGTTCCCTTGCAAACTGTCCCTGTGTGATCAAAACAAAACCAACCTTATAATACTGTATCAGATCAGCAGTACTGTGTAGTAAAAGTGGTCAAGGTGATGCTAGACAGATGGAATACGCATCGTTGTTGCCTAGTTTGATGGCTCAGAATGAAGTTACAGCAGATAATTTACCTCCCTGCAATCTCTCCACTTGTGACGCTGTCTCTGATGCTGCCAGCATCATGGAGGAGGGGTTAGAAAGCTGGCATGAAGAGGGCTGCAAAGATGAATGGAAGCAATGATGATTCCATACCCACAAAGGTCGCTAAGGAAAAAGGAAATAGCATACTAGGTGCATAGTGTATGATCCATCCTTAACCCAAGAGAATCACAGGGTAAGATTATGCTAGCATTGGTTGCAAAAATTCCCTGTATAATACCTTCCTTCTGCTTATTTTGGGGCCAAATTTATAAAAGAAAGGGTGAATTAAAAAGAAACCAAGTTTCCCTGATACCGACATGTCTTCCTGATTGTGTAGGAGACATTTCAAATAAGCACTGACAGGGAAGATGCAATGTATATAATGAGCACTGAGTATAATTGATGTTGTTTCTTATCTACTTTTAGAATACATTTCTACTGAAAAAGTTCATACAGACTCCAAACTTTCCCAGCTTTCATTATAAGCTATCATGTGCCATGAGAAAAATGTGTTATATTTGTTAGGTGATACATGGAGAAAACACCTTATTCATATGAAGATGGTATTCTCAACTCCACACAGAGGCTGTGCACTGAAACCACGATTTTTGATCCTTACTCAGAGACATATTCAATTTTATTTAATATCTGGTTCTTGTCATATTTGTTTACTTGCTTTCCAGTGGAAGAGCAGATTCAAAGCAGGAAAGCCTAAAGGGTAGCTGGGGGGTGGTCAGGAATGTCTGAGCCAGGCACAATGACAGAAGTGACCACTGCATGGAGGAAAAGCTAACATCCAAGCTGGAATTTCATTACAACACAAGGCAATCATAAATATTCACACAAACAAAAAGAAAGCATAACTCCAAAACAGGCTAACGATTACATTCTTTGCTTGAGAAGACAAGGGAATTGCTACTACATTAATAAAAAGTTTACATAGGATTATTTAAAGAGAAGGCCAGTTACATGATTCTCTTATATAAACTACTTTCCCCCAGTTACATGAATTCTCTTATATAAACTACTTCCCTTCAATCATATTAGATGTATAAAGTTTTACAAGAACAGATCCAAATACTGAAGAGTTAGGTACCATATTATAACAATGAAGAGCGAAGTTCTAAGAAAAAGGGGCTATAAGTAAGATGGAAATAAAAGAACTAATCACAAGTGGTTCTGTAATAAAGTCTTTTGTGCTTTTCAAGGTGCAAAGCAGGTGTGAATAGACATTTCTTTCCACATACTTTGTTCATTCAATTATTAAATATTTATTGAGAGCCTATTATGTGCCATACACAGATCTTCATACAGGGGATGTAGCAGTGAAGAAAACCAACAAAACTCTCAGTCCTCCTGCAGCATATAATCTGCAGGGGATACAGGAAATAACTTTATCACACCTAAAGGGTTCTACAGCTAGAAGAAATTTGGGTCAGATAATAACAATTAACCTAAGAATTTATTAAAATTGCTCCCCTAACATTTAACAGCTAACGCTCTGCAGAGAAAAATTTCAAATGCACATTTCTTAAAGTATCTATTATTCATTTTTAAATAGGACTTTTTGCTGTTTTCTTTCATGCTTTTTTGCTAAATATACTAAAAAACTGAATGTCCTTTAAAGTCTGATTGTATCTTCAAACTCATGACTACTTGTATCTTTGCAGTAATGTGGCTGTACTTGTATAATTGTAATACGTTTCAAATAGTTTGAGAGCAATTGGATTTGCCGAGAGTTCATCTCTGTAGTGCATTTTCAATGTATTATTTTGAAAATTATATTTTACTTCCGAAAGAAAGGCAACCACTAAAGGAAAAATGGCCGCAATGTAATGTTGCTAACAGCTCAGTAGAGGGTGCTGTGACTTAAAGAGGAAGAACGGCTTTGGGCTAGATTATAAAAGCTGAAAGGTGAGCGCAGGCAGGAGGGCGTAAGAGGAAAGAAAAGATAGGTGGATCTTTACTTTTTAAGTCATCATTACAATTATAGATCCTTGAACCACACCAAGAAACGATACAGAACTGAAATGTTATGATTTAAAACCTGAATTTAACACTTTTGTTTGTTTAAAAAAATATTCTCTGTCCATGTTCACTCACTGTGTACTACAATATATCTAAAATAAACCAACAAAAGAAATGTAATGCATTTATATTTTAAAATTATATTATATATTGCAAATACAATTACATCAGCATCCTTCCACCAATAATAAAATTACAGGTTCATATTGAGTCAGGACTTTTATAAGCCCTGTGAATGATTTATCCATGACTCAGTCATCTATGTAAGCCTGAAGTATATAATGTAACTTTATGCTGCAAAAATGGCATGAGATGGTTAAAGTTAATTTTGTTTTATACACACAGGATTTCCCAGGTTGGCGTGCAATGGTATAATCATGGCTCACGCAACCTCAAATTCCTGGGCTCAAGCGATCCTCCTGCCTCAGCCTCCTGGGTAGCTAGGACTACAGATGTGCACCACTATGCTCAGGTAATTTTTAATTTTTTTCTAAACACTGGGTCTCACTATTTTGCCCTGTCTGATCTCAAACTCCTGGGTTCAAGTAATCCTCCCACCTTGGCTTTCCAAACTGCCTAGATTACAGGCATGAGCCACCATGCCTGACCTTATTTTTAAATAGTGATAAAATGCACATAATGTAACATTTATCATCTTAACCATTTTTAGATGTACAGTTCAGTGGCATTAAGTACATTCACACTACTGCAACCAAACTCTAGAACTCTTCATCTTACGAAACTGAAAGTTTGTATCCATTAACACTAACTCCTTATTCCTCCCTCCTGCAAGCCCCTGGCCGCCACCATTCTACTCTATTTATAAATTTGACTACGCTAAGTACCTCATATAAATAAATCATAGAGTATTTGTCCTTTTGTGACTGGCTTATTTCATTTAGCATAATGTCCTCAGGGTTCATTCATATTGTAACATGTCAGAATTTCTTTCTCTTTCAAAGTTGAATAATATTTTATTGCATGTATACACCACATTTCTGATCCCCTCTTCATGACAGAAACAACTCTGATGCAAGTCTCATGGGTTTTGAAGACACAGCAAATATAATTAAGAAATGTCAGCTAACAGTTCTCACAGTAAGGTGAAAGAGAAGCTGCTGCCTTGGGCAAATTACTCACTCAGAGTTTGTTGAAACAAAGAATATATGAATTTTCCTCTTGTACCAGATGGGAGCTGTGCAAAACAGTCAGGGTGGGGTTGTCTTAGATTTTTTTCTGAAAGGGATGTCTGGAAGAGATACAGATTTCAGCAGGGGGAAAAAATGTAGAGGCACCATCAGATGTCTAGGAACTGAAAAAGGAGGCGTAAGTGACCAGCCAGGGAGGAGAGTGCATGATACCCACCAAGAAATTACATGAGAGATCCATAGTAACCGGGTGGGGTAGGGAGTCTCCAGATAACTCACAAAATTGACCCATAAGAGAAAGAGAGAGCTTTAAAAGCTCTCAGGGCAGAGAACGCAGTGCTGCTCTCAACTGTACTCAAGTAAGAACCTGCTAACCGCCTGCTTCCTCTCCTCTCTACCCTGTTGTGACTCTGATGTGGGTAGCCACCTAGAGAAGGAAGAATCCTGGGAGAAAAAAGAAAGGGCAAACACGTCCACCTTCTCCACTGCAGGCTTTTGGTCCGCAGCTGGCCTGAGTGGAGGGAGAAGTTTTAGCTTTAAATTGAGATTGAAGTTTTGATGACTACCCTCATATGTATTACTTTTTGAAGAACCTTACATTAACTGAAAGTGATAAGTTGTAGGAGTTGACCTTTCATCTAGAGCAAGGGAAGAATTAATCCCACAGAATAAATTCAAAGTGACCCTGGCAAAGAGTTAAAATTGTCTATAATTTCATCCCCTAAGTCATGCTTGTTTCCATACTTAAAATATTCAGCTATAACTGTTTCCTAAACATAAAGATATTTAAGAGAAATGAATGAAGATAGCTGTTAAAGAAACATCCTAAATTCTACATGCTTAACATGTATTATTTCTGTTTAAGTCATAACAATCCAGCAAAGTTGGACTTAATACCTTTTGTACATATGTGAAAACTGATTATCAGAGAGATTGAGTGACTTTCCCAAATGACAGAATCATGACTCATATCCATGTTTGTCTGGTTCCAATCACCTTGTCCTTTCTCAATATCATCTTAGTTCATGTTTTCTTCTCTTAGAAATCTTTAACTTCTAGCAAATTAACTGAACATCTCTTAAGTTCCGGTTTCTTTATGTACAAGACCAAATTAATAATCCTTGCTCTCCCTTCCTCCAAGGTATATTGAAAGAATCATGAGATACACACTCTACACTTTAAAGCAGTATATTAACTCAAAAATATTAATATTGGAGGAAGAGAGCAATACTTTATTGTTCCCATTCTGCAGAAAGAAATATACTGGAAATAATAATATTTGTGTGGGGACTATAAATCATAATCATAAATTGTTTAGAATACACTATCACACTAAATGCCATTATGTCGTCTCTTAAGAAACAATGTTTAAAAATAAGCGTAAGTTGGCCAGATTTGATGGCATATGCCTGGTAGTCCCAGCTACTCGGGAGGCTGAGGTGATAAGATCACCTGAGCCCAGGAGTTTGAGGGCTGAGGTGAGTTATGATCTCACCTCTGCATTTTAGCCTGGGTGACAGAGTGAGACACCAACTCTAAAACAATATATATTTTTTAATTTTAAAAAGGTATGTTGGTCTAAAAACATTAGCAGTGCTACCAAAAATAAAAGTAGAGAATGAAGACCATTGTTCTTTATGTGTATCACTGAATCGAAAAAGCTATTTGGATTATTAAATCATTACCAACCTAATTATGACTTGGCTACAGTAATCAAAATTGCTCATGAATGAATTGGAGTACTGGCTACCAACTGCACCTGTCAGAATTTTATTTAGCCAAATTTATTTGTTAAACCTCAGAACTTCCTGCTACCCACAAAGCATCCTTCACAAATTTCCTGGCAGCCTTTTGTGACCCGACAGGATGAGTCAATGAATGGCATTATAAACAACACTTTTCTTGCATTGAAATATTACCATGCTCCCCCTAGAAGAACAAAGGTTATTTGTGAAAGCAGTGGTGACTAGGAAAATCAACCATTATAAAATAAAATTACTAAGTTTAAAAAATAGATTAAAATACACCTATTTTATTCTAACATTTGTATTCTGATGACATGCCTCCATATGTAATTCTTGACTGCCTCGGTAACGGCGGACTGCCTCGGTAACAGCAGACTGCCTCGGTAGTGATGGACTGCCTCGGTAATGGCTGACACCCTTCCCCTCACTGAGCTGGACTGTCCCGGGTCCAGCTGCACTTGCTGCGAAACTCTCAATCCAGAGCGTTTCAGATTGCTGGTCTTTTTGGGGGGTGGGACCCACTGAGCCAGATCATCTGGCTCCCTGCTTCAGCCCCCTTTTTTTCAGTTGAATGGGTGGTTCTGTAGCCCAGGCATTCCAGGCGCCCATTGAAACGCTGCCCAGATTTGTGTTTTAAGTTTTTGTGCCGAGATCTGCAGCGCTTCCTGAAACAGCCATGCTGAAAGCGCTTTTCATCCTGGGAATCTCCTGGTCTGTGGGCAGTAAAAACTCGTTTGGAAATGCGGTAATCACTCACCCTCTGCATTCTTCTGGCTGGGAACTGCACTCCAGAGCCGTTCCTATTCGGCCATCTTGGATCTCTCAACCTGCATTTTCAGTGAAACAAAGGGACAAGAGACTACATGCTGTATGATTATAGGTAAAACCAAAACTATTAGGAGTGCACAATGTATTTTTGGTGTGTGTGTATATATATATGTATATATATATATATATATACATATATATATACACACACACACACATACACATATGTGTGTATATGTGTGTGTGTGTGTGTGTATAACATATACAATGCAATATTTTTCAGCCATAAAAAGAAGAAAACCATGTTATTTATGGTAATATGGATGAACTTGGAAGACATTATGCTAAGGAAAATAAGCCAGACACAGAACAAGTACTGCATGATCTCACTTGTACTTGGAAACTAAAACAGTTGAATTCATGGAAGCAGAGAGTAGAATAGTGGCTACCAGAGGAGGGGTGGGAGATGGGGAATGAGGAGATGTTGGTCAAAGGTTACAAAGCTTCAGTTACGTAGAATGAATTGTAGCAGAGTACCCCCAATTTTTCTAAGATAAAGGGAATGAGTTACTTTTATTTTTATTATTTTCTCTTCTCTTTTCCTCTCCCCTTTCCCCCCATTCTCTGTTTCTTACATAGCCCTTCAGAAACAAAACATAACTTTTCACCTCCCCTTCACCAGACATAGTGTGTTCTTCAGGGCAGGTTCTTCTGTGTGTTTCAAGACAGATCTCTCCTCAGGAGTGCACAGTCGATTTGCAGACCAAAGCGTACTCATCACAGAATTTCCACTGTCCGGGGGTCACCTCAGATCTTACACCCACTAGGAGGGCATGTCGAAAACATACCCACCTGGCCACTTTTACAACTTACTTCTGACCAGAAAGACACCAACTTGACTGCCCAGTGGATAACTGCCAGAGAGCAAGGAGACCCTCTGTCCTTGCTCACTTCTCCCTTTAACTTATAGAAAATCCACTTTTTGCTTCAAAGGTGAAGTGATGTATTCTAAGCAGAACACTTTATGCTTCTTCCCCCAAGTTAGCCTCGGAAATAAATTCACTTTTTTTGGACCAGGCCTCACAGTTAATTGGACCCAACATGCGGTGAGTAACTAACCTGTTTTTGGTTACACAATGAGTTTTAGAGACCTAATGTACAGCATGGGGACTATGGTTAATGCTATATTGTATGCTCGAAGTTTGCTAAAGGAGTAGATCATGTGTTCTTATTACACTGAAAAAAGGAACTATATGAAGAGGTGGATGTTCCTGTTAGCTTGACTGTAGCTATTAGTTCATTATGTATATGTATATGTATATGTATATTAAAACATCATGCTGTAGACCTTAAATATATATAATTTGAATAAAACTTTTTAAAAGATTTTTTTAAAGAGACATTTACAATAGCATCAAAATATACAGACTACATAGAAAAAGATGTGGAAGCCTATACACTGAAGACTACACAATATGCCTGGAAGCAATTAAGGATCTTTGGATTAGCAGGTGTTTATTCTAGTTTTTCAAGATTGATTCTGCTATTTAGGGATACTTGCAATTTCTTCTAAATAAGAAGTTCTTCTTTATTTCTGAAAAAAAAAAGGACCACTGGAATTTGGATAAATTTACATTGAATCTGTAGATTTTTTGGAGTTGTATTTTCATCTTAACTATATTAAAAATCTGTGAACACAGGATGTCTTCCCATTCATCCAGTTCTTCTTTGATCTTTTTATGCAGTGTTAGTAGTTTTCACTGTACAAATACTTCACTTTCTTAAATTTATTCCTAGGTATGTTATTCTTATGGGTGTTATTATAAATGAAATGTATTAATTTTCCTTTAAGATTTTTCACTGCTAACACAAGTGGTTTTTATCTGTTTATCTTGTATGCTGCAAGTTAACTGAATTAGTTTATCAATTCCAGTAATATTTGTGTGTGTGTGTGCATTATTTGATATTTTCTCTATAGAGGATCATGTCATAGGCAAAGTGAGATAATTATTTTTCTGTTCAAACCAACTTGCTTATCTTCATGTTTGAAAGATATTTTGACTGTGTATAGGATTCTAGGTTGACAGTTTTATTTCAGTACTTAAAGCTGTTGCAAACTTCTTGTTTGTAATGGTTCTGATAAGAAATTGAATACTGTCCTTACATTTAGTCTTCTGTATGTAACGTGTTTTTCCCCCTTTTATTCCTCTTAGGATTTTCTCTTCATCACTGGTTTTGATCAATTTAAACATGGTGTTCCTTGGTGTAGTTTTCTTCATGTTTCTTGTCCTTAGGATACACTATGTTTCCGGGATATTTGGGGTTTATGGTTTCCATGAAGCTTAAATGCTTTCATCCAGTATGTTTTAAATATTTTTCTATCCCTCTTCATTTCTTTCAGGGATTCCATTTACCCCTAGAGAAGGGTGTTTAAAGATTTCCCACTGATTTGCTTTTTGTAAAATTCATTTTTCTCTCTGTGTTTCATTTGTTTTAGTTTCTACTGCTATTCCTTTTAGTTCATTAATATTTTCTTCTATGATGTTAATCCAAAGCATTTTTAAATTTCAGACTGTAAACTGGAGTGCGCACTTATGAAATTTGCTATTTACAAAATATCTCCCACATTTTCACTTAATTATAATAACGGCTCTAATGTCCTTGCCTGCTATTTCTAACATGTGTGTTATTTTCACCTGAATTATTACATTCTTCATGTCTCATGTTTTCCTGCTGCTTTGCCTGTTTGAGATTCTGAGATTAGATGCCATGCATTTGATGTCAATGCCCAAATGTACCCAGTGAAACAACTCAACCTCAGTGTCTATGCACACCCAAGCTTGTGCAGCAGGAGAGGTAGAGAGAGCAGAGATGAGTGTGGCACACATGGGGATAGGGGGTATGCCACTTGTGCTTGGGGCTTTCCTCTGCCTCATTGAAAAAATGTACATCCCTTTTCTTTTCCAAAAATCTCCCCTACTTCAGGCCCTGTCCCTCCAATGATCAGGACAGTCCTCTCTCCAGTCTCATCCCTCAAATGGATGAACAGAGGTCCAAAACAATTCAGTAGAGAAAGCATTGTTATGTCGACAAACTGTGTTGAAAAAAATGGACATCCATAAACCAAAAAAAGAAAAAAATCCACAGTCAATGGGAGATTACCGAGAAAAAGGAACACGTTCAGACAGATGGTGGGAGTGTGAGTGAGTCCAGGCTTTGTTAAAGACAGTGTGGCAATTCCTCAGAGATCTAGAGGCAAAAATACCACTTGACCCAGCAATCCCATTACTGAGTATATGCCCAAAGGAATATAAATCATTCTATTATAAAGATACAGGCATGTGTATGTTTATTACAGCACTATTCACAATACCAAAGACATGGAGTCAACCTAAATGCCCATCCATGATAGACCCGATAAAGAAAATGTGGTACATATACGCTATGGAATACTAGGCAGCCATAAAAAGGAATGAGATCATATCCTTTGCAGGGACATGATTGAAGTTAGAAGCCATTATCTTCAGCAAACTAATCCAGGAAAGAAAACCAAACACCACATAATCTCAATTATAAGTGGCAGCTGAATGATGAGAACACATGGAAACGTGGTGGGAGCAACACACACTAGGGTCTGTCAGAAGTGAGGGATAGGGGTGGGGTGGAGACAACATCAGGAAGAGTAGCTAATAGATGTTGGGCTTAATAGCTAGGTGATGAGATGATCTGTGTAGCAAACTACCATGGCATATGTTTACCTATGTAACAAACCTGCACATAGTGCACATGGACTCCTGAACTTAAAATAAAATTTGAAGAAAAAAATTTTAAAAATATTTTTAAAAATCCACTTAAACCTCTGTACTTGCACTACAATTAAGTCAAAATTGATTACAGACAAAATGTAAACTGCAACATTTCAAAACGTACAGAAGAAAACGTAAGAGGAAATCTTCACGATGTGGAGTTAGGCAAAGTATTGTTATACCACATCAACAAAACTATTTTAAAAAGGATTCAAAATTCAACTTTATAGAAATTAAAAATTCTTGGTCAGCACAAGATGTTATTAATAGAATAAAAAGACAAGCCACAGATTGGGAGAAAAATGGGAAAATCACTAATATGGAAAAGAACTTGTGTGACAGTGAATTGTGTGTGTCACTGTGACCGAGCCCCAGGGTGCCAGGACATTTGTTCCTATGTTATTCTGGGTGTGTACTGAAGGGGAGTTCTGGATGACATTAACACTGGAATAGGCAGACTACATGAAGCAGAATGTCCTCCCTAAGGTGACTGGGTCTCATCCAATCAATCAAAGGGCAGAGGAAAAGTAAAAGGACTAAAAAGAGGGAAATACTTTCCTGGTTATCTGGCTTTCCGTGTTGGGAATTTCAACCTCCTGAATCTCATGTCCAAATTTATACATGTGTGTGTGTGTGTGTGTGTATAAACACATGTGTATATATAAAAATTAAAAATTCACACATGTATATATACATGTTTGTGTATATATGCACGTTTTTATATATATACACTCACATATGCTATATACATATACATACATATATTAATATGTATACATATACACACACACACTTCATAGGTAACTAAGAAGGATTGTATTTAGTAAAGCTCAGCCATTTGTTGATAATTGATAATATATACACATGTGTGAATTTTCACACATGTGTATATATTTAATTTAGATCTACAATTTATATAAACGTGTATATATATACAAATTAAAAATTCACACATGTATATATATACACATATACACATGTGTGTCATAGTGGTAAAATTTGAGTGTGGAGAAACACAGAACATGCCTGAGACCTGGTGGATCTGAACCCTACTAATGGGGAATTGAAAGGCAGGGGCTTGATGGTGCAGAAGACCAGAGGGGCCAATCTTGAAAGGGCACATGTGCGTGTGTGTGTGTATACATACATATATACACACACACATGTGTAAATATATATATGTATACACACACATATATGCACACACATATGCTATATACATATACATACATATATTAATGTATACATATACACACACACACTTCATAGGTAACTAGGAAGGATTGTATTTAGTAAAGCTCAGCCATTTGTTGACAATTGTTGAAGCTGACGAGTGATTACGGAGATGTTCTAGTATACGATTCTGCTCATTTTTTATACTATCAGAGTTCTGCATTTGAGGAAGTAGGATAGAATAATAGCTGAATTTCTCCACACATACTTCAAAGCCCTAGGGATTAACAGAGAGTCAAAAATACCACCTATAACCCTGCCCCCAACCAGGGCTAGGGAACACTGTGGACCTCAGGTGATTTTATTTAGCCGGGTCTGGGAGCCACACAACAGCACAGGGAGAAGGAAACACGCAAATAAAGGCCAGCACAGCACTGAGGGCCTGTTCATGACAGAACACAGGAAAAACCATCCTTATACAGCAAGTGTGGAGCAACACAGAACGTAGCTGAGACCTGGTGGATCAGAACCCTGCCACTGGGGAATTGAAAGGCAGGGGCTTCAAGGTGCAGAGGGCCAGAGGGGCCAGTCTTCGAAGGGCAGAATTGCTGGGAGATGGGGAGGCCTGGTCAAAGGAAGGAGACTTGTGGTAAAGGGAATGAATGAAGTAACTGGTAGAAATTAAAGGTCCTGGTAGAACAAAATAGAATCCCAGAATGAAAATACACATGCCTATCCCCCAAAGCCAAGCAAGATTTCCTAAAATCACAAGAAAAAGACATTTTGGGCAAGTACCTTATCCAGTGATTCTATCCATGTATCAAGAGAGTGGCAAAAGTTCATTAAGCATGGAAAACTCAGCGAGACCTGATTCCCTCATGAGGACTCTGTTAAGGATAAATTCCACTCAACAAGTGATGCTTCGGACACACTTTTGAACAGCTCCTGTGCATCAATGTATTTAATTGTAGATCTAAACCAAAAACCAAGGTGGGGACAGGTGGGGCACATAGGCTGTCACTTTATGTTTGGGTTGAAATAACAAATAAGAAATGGCAGATAAAGAGGTTAGAGAAGAGGAAAACAATGTCTTTGATTGTCATAGTGGTACAATTTTGAAGTCGAAAGATATAATTTAAAACTTATAAACCAAATAGTAGAAGTGTATCAAGTTAAAAGGGGATTCACGATATCAAAACTTTTTTAGTGCAATGTTAAACAGGAGCTCTACAACCCTTCCTAAATAACAAACAAAAGGCACACACATACACACAAACACAAAAAGAAAACAAATAACATCAACAAAGAAATACAGTAAATACAATCTACCACATATGGTAAATATAGACTAAAATATGGAAGAGTTTAGAATGCAAACAGGGAAATAAGAATGTTTTTATTAATCTATATTCTTATCTGCCAAAATCAATCATAACAATAAAAGCTGAAAACACTATATGTAAAAACTCCAGTAGTCCAGAGTGATAGACAAAAAAAATTTTAATTAGATTTAAAACTTAAACATTTTAACTAATAGACTAAAATTAATTTTGGATAAAAGTTAAATTTGGGGCAGAGAATATTCTTTATCACAGCAGAATGCCAGCAAAAACAAAGTAAAATTAATTCTGGATGAAAGTTAAAATTTGAGCAGGGAATATATATATTTTTTTTACAAAGAATGCCAGCAAAAACAGGTATATAGTAAAATTTTGAGATAGAACATTTCCAATGTAAAAACATAAATATATTAACTGACCCAGGCAGGGGTGATTAATTGATGATAAAATGCTGAGAGGGAGATTGTTAAAATACAGGATATTCGTACTGTTTCAAACCACTTTCAAATTATAAATAAGGTGTCTTTAAAAGGTACAGAGCTCATAGACCCCCTCCTTAACCAAGTGAACGTCCTAGTATCACAATAATGGGGATGAACACACTGAGTTTTCTCTGCCTGCAGATGGGCTGAGGTAGGAAGCTCACAGCATAACTCTGCAGTGTTCCTGAGAAAATGTTTAGGCTGAATTTAATCATGAGGACATTTTCAGATGACTTCAGAATGCAAAACTTTGAGCCAGACAGCTGACCTGTCCTCTACAAAAAAGTCCATGTCACCACCATCAGTGACAAAAAGAGGAAAAGATGTTTGGGGTTCCAAATGACTGAAAAAGCATAAGCTACACAGTCTTTTTACTCTTTTTGAACCCATAATGTCTCTTTGCCTTTTTGTTGTGATCTTGGTGGTGACACGGACTGTTTGAAGGAGACAGGTCAGTTGTCCTGTTCCATGTTCTACATTCTGCAATTGTCTGAGGATTACCTCCTGTGAAAGTAAGACTACATATTTCAGCAAGAACATGGCATTGTTCATACTCTACCCTGGCCGAGTCCCGGGTGACATGCTGTCTCCTGCCAGTGGCTCTGGACTTCTGTTCTCTACAGGATGGGAATTGAGAGGAGCAGGGCTAAGGCCTGTCAATGCTGTGTGTCCATCTGAGAATTGGTCTCCC
>CAUYLG010061339.1:0-30197 GCA_963573385.1 Cacajao melanocephalus
ATACATTCTTTTTCTTTCTTTCTTTCACTCTCACTTTCTTTCCTCTCTTTTTCTTTCTTTCAAAAAATAAAAAAAAAAATAAAAAAGTAAAAAAATAAAAAATAATAAAAAAAAAATAAAAAGAAGAGGTAATCGGACATAGGGATGCACACAGAGACAAGAAGGCCACATAAAACCAGTCAGAGATGGGAGGGGTGCAGCCAGCAGCTAGAAGAGGCAGGGGGACAGACCCCCCCCCCTCCCCAAGAGCCTCCAGAGGAGCGCGCCCCTGCCGGCAGCGCGATTTCAAACTTCCTGGCCTCTGGAACTGGGAGAGGATGAATTTCTTCTGTGTTAAGCCACCCAGTCTGTGGCACTTCGTGACAGCAGCTCTGGGAAGCAAACGCAGGGACCCACAGTTCTGCCAGCCAATAACAGAGCAGGGGCCGCCAACCAAGGGCACAAGAATCCCCTTGTGCAGGCTGCAGGGCCTGGGGCAGGGTCTCTCCCTTCCCCCAGACACTCAGAACACTGACCTTTCCCAAAGATACCACTCACAATGGCCAGGTGGCCTCCCAGTTGGGGACGCCCTCTCTGTTCACAAGAACAGAGACCCAGACCCTGCCCTTATAAAGGCTGGATCAGCTGCAAGGTGGACAGATATCCCCTCTGGATTTCTGTGCATCCTAAGATACAGAAGGCACATCAGGAGCTGTCTGCAGCCCATGTACCATCCCCCACAGGAAGTACCATCCCCTATAGGGAGGATGAGCACTGGAGGGCAGACAGGATAGACCACACCTGCCCCCAGGAAAGCTGCCCCAGGAAAGCTGCCCCGGGAAAGCTGCCCTGTCTGTCTGGTGGCATTTTCCCCACGTAGGTGGCTCCCTTGTTTCCAGAGCACCCGGAAGGCCGTGAGCCTATTTGTCCTCTTTTCACACTAAAGCGACAGATAGCTGAGTTTCCCAGTCAAGTGACCCAGCCCCTGAGATCAGGGCTGTCAGATACTTGGCTGAATTTCCGCTGGAGGCCAATTCACTAGGGATGGCGCAGAGGTGGCTGGAAGGAGGCGCCAGAGCTTCCGGCTTTCCCTCCTCCCCACCCACAGCCTCCCTTTCTGCAAACAGGCTCCTCCCTCCCATCGTGTCCTGACACACCGGGCTGTCTTCCACCTTAGCTTGCTCAGACACCTTTACAGGAACACGCCTGTGAGCCTGCCGGGGGTACGGGGGGAGGTGATCCCTGTTTTCCTAAGTCCATCTGTTCAGCCATCTGTTCATCCATTCATCCTTCCATCCATCATCTATTCATCCATCCATCCATCCATCCACCCTTCTGTCCATCCATCCATCCATCTTCTGTCCATCCATCCCTCCATCTTTCCCAACCCCAGCACTACCTCGCTCGCTCCCTTTCCTTCCCTCTCTCATACTCAGTTTCACCATCACAGACCAGAAGCAGAAATGAGAAAATTCAAGGGTCCCAAGGGTCCCAGCCAAGGTCCAAGGGGACAGCTGAGACCACAGGTGGTCTCAAAAAGCTGGGCACCCCAGGGAGCTTTCAGGGCTGGGCTTCTCTTGGAATCTGGGTCCAGGGATCCAGTATGTCTTCCCTAGGGAAGTGGTCACGCACGCTATTCAGAAATCCACCCGCTGCCTAAACAGGGAGAGATTGGACGGAGGGAGGGAGCCGTGAAGGTGACAGAGCCCAGGCCACCAGCTGTGGGTGCAGCCCAGGGCCAGCGGCCCCATCTCTGCATCTGGGAGGCAGCGACAGCTCGGCTGTCACCTCCTGCCATTGCCCCATAATGGGCTGAGTCCTTTGCCTGCTACAGGGGGGCTGTTCCCTTGAACTTGCAACCCACAGAACACAACGTAAGATCCCAAATGCCACTTTCAGTCTCTCTGATGGCAGTAAGATGGTACAGGGCTACGTCTCCGAACTGCCCATAGTTACTTAGGGAGACTGGTCTGCCCCAAAGCCATCCTCGCTCCTCCACGATGCCAACCCCCAAATGCCCACAGCTCTGCAGGGCAGGGCAGGGAGGAGAAGGGCAATGGTTGTTTGCTCAATCTGCAGTGACGGTCCAGGCCCCGGAAGCACAAAGGCAGCAGAGGCAGCGTCCGTCCTGCTCCGCTGTGTCCCTCACCCGCCCAGCTTTCAACAGCTGCGGGCTGACAAATGGCCGTCAGTCAACGAGTAGATAAGGAAACTGTGGTCTATATACACCATGGAATACTATTTGGCCATAAAAAGGAATGAAATAATGGCATTCTCAGCGACCTGATGGAGCTGGAGACCATTATTCTAAGTAACTCAGGGGTGGAAAACCACACATCCTGTGCTCTCACTCAGAGCGGGGAGCTAAGCTCCGAGGATGCAAAGGCGTAAGAACGACACGGTGGACTCTGGGGACTCAGGGAAAGGGTGGGAGGGGATGAAGGATAAAAGACTACACATTGGGTTTAGTGTGCACTGCTCAGGTGACGGGTGCACCAAAATCTCAGAAATCACCACTAAAGAAATAACTCATGTAACCAAACACCACATGTTCTCTCAAAACCTATGGCAGTAAAACATTAAAAAATAAATTTAAAAAAATATTTGTGGGCTGAATGCAGCTGACAGACAATCCCCTCTGACACCAGGTCCAGAGGGCAAGCTCTGCTGTCCTGGGCCACGCGGGAGGCAGGACACATCCGACACTGATGAAAAAGCCACATTCCGAGACCCAGACAGCACCCGACTCAGTCATGCCTCTCATTTGAGTTCTAATTTGGGGAGTGTGGAAGTTCATGATGCCTTTTTCAAAATAAAACAGTCACAAGTACTTTTTTTTTTTTTTTGAGACAGTGTCTCACTCTGTCACCCAGGCTGGAGTGCAATGGCACAATCTCGGCTCACTGCAACCTCTGCCTCTCAGGTTCAAACAATTCTCCTGCCTCAGCCTCCCAAGTAGCTGGGATTACAGGCCCCCACCACCATGCCCTACTAATTTTTGTATTTTTAGTAGAGACGGGGTTTCACCATCTTGGCCAGGCTGATCTTGAACTCTTGACCTCGTGATCCACCCACCTCGGCCTCCCAAAGTTCTCAGATTACAGACATGAGCCACCGCACCTGGCCACAAGTACTTTTTAAAAGACCAAATGGAGTTTTAATTTTTGGCTTTAGCTTTGCCTAGAAGTCACTGACCTGGCCTCTCCCAGTGCCCAACGCTCCCTGCCCCTCCGGTGGCCCCTGCTGCCTCTCTGCGGCTCCTCGTGGCATTTGGTTACATGCATAGAAGTTCTTTAGCGGTGATTTCTGAGATCTTGGTGCGCCCATCACCCGGACAGGCCACGTCTGACTTGCTCCTGCCTCAGGACCTTTGCACGTGCCATTCTCTTGGGCTGAGCACACCTCAGCCCTAGCACTGTAAAGTTCACTCCCTGAGTGTGTGGAGGTTTCTATTAACCATCACCTCTCTGTCCACCTGCCTAAAGCTCCCCACTCACCCAGCTCTGGCCTTAAGGGCACTTCTGCATCTACTTGCTGCCACCACACATACTTCAGCTGGTGGCTGTGTCTCCTCCTCAAGGATGCCAGTTCATGAGGGCAGGGACCAGTGTCTTGCTCATTGCTGTGTCCTCCATGGCCCCAAACAGAGCGCGGCGCACAGTAGGTGTTCAGTAAGTACTAGGAGGACCAGTGCCTGATTCCCGGCTCTTCCTTTGGTTTGGGAGCGATAGGGAACGTTCCCACCTTTGCTCCGGCAGTGAGCACGAAAAGCCCATGGTGAATGGGGAGGGGGTTCATTCATATCCAGCCTGGTCCCCGAGGCCTTTGATATCTTGGGGGGTGACCTTGCAGATAGCCGCTGCCCAGATCAGCTGCGAGGCCGGATCAGCTGCAAAGTGGTTTGGTTTGGGAGTGATAGGGAATGTTCCCACTGCCTAAGTGGGGGCATCCAGGAGGCAAGTCCAGCTTATTCAAAGTAGGGGGGCCTCTTTAATGCACATCTGTCCAGCCTCCTAAAGCAGGTGACAGGTGGTAAGGACCTCAGTGGCTCGGATTTGGGGCCAGGACTGCAGTCCACTTCAGCAGCTGAAGGATACGCCACCTACTTTGATCAGAAAGGTGGTGTCTGTCACTGGATATCGGAACAAAGGCATCCACCCTGCAAAACGCAGTCTGAACTCCAGGCCCCTATGGAAACCCGGCACTGCCCACCCCGGCCTCTTCCTCGGCGTTGGAAAGCATCAGCCGCGAGGCGCAGGAGACAGTATGGGGAGCCGATATTTTGCCCACATCTGCACCTAGAAAGTGCTCTGCCCGAGTTGTCCGTGAACAGAGTGCAGGTAAACACCACTCAGCAAAGTTTAGCAGGAGTTAATGGGGAGGTGGGGTGCCGTGCGGGGTGGGCGATGGGTGGGCGGGCATGGCCACAGCAGCAAGCCCCAAAGCTGAGAAGAGGTGGCGCCAGGCAATACTTTCCCTCTTTTCAATAAAAGCAGCTCTCCAAACCTGGCAGGCACACAGGCGTTTTGTTTAAAAAAAAAAAATCACAGGGAGTTAATGAGCTGCACAGTGAACTGGGGGATAATAGGAGGTTGAAGGGCAGGCTCTCAGCCACACTCCCTGGGTTCTAGCCCAGCACAGCCACTTCCTGGCTGGGCAACTTCGGGCAGGTTGCTAACCTCCTCTGTGCCTTGGCTTCCCCTTCTGGAAAACAGGGCTAATGTGAGTGTAGGCTTCATGGGAATATCGTGAAAATTAAATGAATCGATGTAAATAAAGAGCTTAAGACAGTTGTCCTGGCACGCGGTACAAACTTTCCAAATGCCAGGTATCATTACCCATGAGGAAACAGCCCCAGGCTTTGCTTTTAAGCCAAATTAAAAGATCAGGGCAGCACAGTTCCATCCTGGCATCTAGTGAGCAGGAAGGAGAAAAAATAAGTCCAGTAGAACAGCCAAGACAAGTAAGCCAGCCATGCGATTCTTGCGGCAGCCACGGGCTGGCCTGCATGGCAGAGAACGCTTCCAGAAAACCCTCTGCAAGGAGGCTTCTGGGTCACGGAAGGAACCGAGGAGAAGGCGGGTTCTCCATCCTTTTTCTCCAAGCCCCACTCTGCAAGGCACCAAGGGGATTCGGTCCCAATGTGTCCAGCCCAAATACACGACAGTGCCAAGTCCCAGGCACTCTGGCAGGGAAGCTGGCCCCGTTGAGACAGCAAGATCAGGTTCGCCGCAAACAGCCCTGGTCACCTCTAGCAACTCCTGGAAGTCCTCACTGCCCCTTCCGCATGCCAGGCTCCCTTAAAGAGACCAAAGTTCAAGTTCGCTGCATGATTTGCTCTAAGACAGTGACTCCCAGACTCGGCTGAATGTGACAATCACCCTGGGGAACTGAAAACTCCTGATGGCGCGCTGCACCCCCTATCAATTCAGTGAGACCATCCGGGGGGTGAGTGTCAGTATGTTTTAAAGATTCTCCAAGTGATTCCAATGGGCAGTCAATTTAGGGACCCCTAGGCTAAGAAACAAGCAAGGCAGGAAGGAAGGTCAAGTCATGAGGTTTGAGGCAGTGGGGACTGCTCCTTTCTGCTGTGGGGAGGAGGATTTTGTGCTGGGGGGAGGCCTTTTTTTTTTGCCCTGGGAGTGCCAGGCAGGCATCCCGGGGCCCCAGAAAAGTGGAGCGGAGCCAGCACACATGCCCCAGCAGACAAGCTGTTAAGGTGGGCAGGGCACAGCCAGAGAGCGGGCAGGGCTAGGGAAATGGCACTAGGTCTGCGGCTACCTCCACTCACTTCAACTTGTCATTTCCTCAAGCTGCAGAGGCGCCCGCTCTGCCCGCATAGCTTCCCCGCCTGCCAGGGGGGTGTCCAGCCTCAGGCCAGGCGCCAAGCTGGGTCCCCACCGGAGTCCACCCCCAAGCTGGGCTGAGTCTGGCAGGAGACAAACTCCTGAGTTTCCTGACCCGGGGATCCAGCCTCCCCCGCCCGCCTCAGCTCCACGTCAACATGCCTTAACATCGCGGGTAGGAAGGGATCCTGTCTGGGTTTGGTTATAAAAAAAAAAAAAAAGAAAGAAAGAAAGAAAGAAAAGGCTTTCACGTTGGCAGCTCCAGGACAGTAAACAGGGCACTCGGAGCCGCAGAGGGGCCGGGTCCAGATGTCTGCAACGTGCCGGGCCTCTGGGCGCAAGCCCACCTCGCCAGCAGCCAACTTCTTTGGGAATTTCGGACTCTGTTTACCCCGCCCCGTTAGCCCCCCTGGTTATTACTGACAACAGGAAGAATCGCTCAGGAGGGAGGCCCATCCCCTCCTCCTACACACCCAGGTCCCCACCTGAGGAGTGTGGCTGTCACTGGCCACCTTCGCGGCTCCCGGGCAGGGAGAGGAGGAGGCCCGTCCTGCTTCTGCAGTAGCACGTCTGGGGGCGCAGCCCTAGCTCTCCTGTCCGCGCGGCCCCCCGTTTGGGCGCAAGAGAGCCTCCTTACCGCTCTGGCCTCGCTGGGTCCCGGGGGCTCCGAGGAGGCGCCGCCGCCCCCCGCACGCGCGTCGAGGATGCCGGGCGCCAGGGAGTAGAAGGGCGGGCTGGGGCTGGGGCTGGGGGGCAGCCCGGAGTCGGGGCTGTCCAGCAAGCCCTCCCGGCCCGGCTCCTTCAGGCTGTCCTCCATGTCCTGCAGATGCAGGTGGCCCACCATGTCTAGGGGGCGCGGGGCGCGGGCCCCTCGCTCCTCCGGGGGCTCCTCCACCGCTCTCCGGGGCCCGGGGCAGGCGGCGGCGGGGCGAGGGCTGCGCGCCCGGGGACCTGCGGCCACCGCGAGAGGCGGCGATCGGGCCTGGCGCCCCCCACCTCCAGCGCCCCCGATCCCCGCAGGCCTGCCGCCTGCTCGCCCCCGCGGGCCGCGCTCCTGCCCGCGCCGCCGCCCTCCGCCCTCCGCCCTCTGCCCTTCGCGGCGCCCGCCCGCCCTCCGGGCCCGGCCTCGCCTCCGCGCCGAGCTCCGCTCCCGCCGGCCGGCCCAGCCCCGAGGCGCACGTCGCCGCCCGGCCCTCTCCGCACCTCCCTGGCCCGCGCCTCCTTTTCTAGGCGCCTCCTCCTCCCCCTTCCTCTCCCCGCCCCGGCCTGCGCGGTGGGCAACCGCCCCGGGCCGGCCCCTCCGCCGAGGCCCTCCCGCTCCCGGGCACTGCGCGCCCAGCCCGGCCGCCACGGTCCCGCTCCCACGAGGCGCGCGTGTCCCCCACTCCCGGAACAAGCGCCACACCCGCGCGCCCAGGGACCTCGTGGGGTCCCCAGGTCATCCCAAGAAATACGAGCAGTCAGCATCATCCTATTTCGTGGTGTTCTGGAGGTTTTCTCCATCTCATTTGAAGTTCCAATAAAAGCAGCTTGAGAAACTTTATTTCAGAGTTTTTTTTCTCTGTAACTTACAATCGACGGGGAGGCGGGTCACCACTGTCCTAGTACTGGCGTCTCGGTTACCCACACACCCGGGGCCGGCTGTTTGGGCCTTGAGGGTGGAAAGCATTGCGGGGAGCCTGTGGGTGGGGGGCGGCAGCGGCGATGAGAAGCACTTCCGGGAATCCCCAGGCATCTGGCTGTTCCTGCACTTTTTCCAGGCAGGTCCTTGCTCATGGACAAGGGTCCTGCCCATCTTTCCCTTCTTTTCTTTCCTCCCCAGAGAAAAGAACACGTGTTTCCCTTCCTTACTGTTTTCTTATCAGATGCCTGGCAAGGGGTCTCCGCATTTCCAGCGCCCAGCCACACAGACGCCCCCACCCCTCTCCTGAGGATCCATCCTTCCATTCTGCAGTGGGGCAGCTGCGGGTGTCTACGGATTGCTTCGAAAAGCAGGAATGTGGGAGAGGCTAACAGGGCAAAGAGAGCAGAGGGAGGAGGGGTGAAAGTGTGCACGGATTCACTCACTTCCATTCGCCCCTTTGTCTGGATAGAGCAGAAAGCCCGAGATCAGGGCCTGGAAGCCCGATGTCAAAATCTGCTCTTTGGACACCCCCAAAGTGAGGACAGCACTTTGAAGCGTGTTCTCAAGCTCCCACTCTGCACCCGGCTCTGGCCAGACCTCAGATCCCGCGTGCTTCAGACAGCAGGCCCCTGCCCTGTGGAGGGCCAAGTCTGATGAGGGAGGCTGCAGTGCAGCAGGAAGCGAAGGCTGTGAGTCTGAGAGAAGGAACTGAATGAGGTGCCGCACCCAAGAATAGTCCCAGGGACAACTTAAGGCTTGGGTATTCAGGGAAGGCTTCTTGGAGGAGGCGATTTTTAAAGATAGGATCTGAATAGCCAAGCAGTGAGAATTAGTGCAGCATGTGGAGAGAGCAGCCAGGCACGGTCTTGCCACAGTGTCCCTTGCCATGCCCGGACACTGGCGGAGGGTGGGGCCGATTCCTGGGAACCCCCAGGTTGAAAGGCATGCACTGTCACCAGGTGAATTTACAGCCCATTTCCATATTGGCCAGGAAAGAACGGGGAAGTCTGCTGCTCAAATAGAACTAACCACAGGTTTGAATATCTGGAACATTCTGGAAAAAACAAAATAGGACAACGGACACCGTTTGCTTCAATTCTTAGCCAAAGCAGGCCTTCTTCAGCCCTTGGACCTCTTGACCAGAATGAGCGGCTGAACTGCTGTCACCGGGGGAGGGGGCGTTCCTTCTGGAACACAGACACCTGAATTCACACTTCTCAAATGCCCACCCACCCAGACCAGAAGTCTTCTGCTTCCCTGGAGAAAGTCTTCGGCAAGAACTAATTTCTTTTTATCTCAGGGATGGGACCAATGACCCCTTGGCCACAATAGCTACCAAGGGCAGGGCAGGATGTGGACAAGGCAGAGTTTCAAAATTGCAGGTTTCCTCTGCCTTTGTTTAAAATGTTGATATTTTGAGGGCGGGAGTGGTGGCTCACGCCTGTAATCTCAGCACTTTAGGAGGCCGAGGTGGGTGGACTACCTGAGGTCAGGAGTTCAAGACCAGTCTGGCCAATATAGTGAAACCCTGTCTTTACTAAAAATATAAAAAATTAGCTGGGCATGGTGGTGGTGGGTGCCTGTAATCCCAGCTACTCAGGAGGCTGAGGCAGGAGAATCGCTTGAACCTGGGAGGCAGAGGTTGCGGTGAGCCGGGGTCACACCACTGCACTCCAGCCTGGGCATCAGAGCCAGACTCCTTCGAAAAATGAAATGAAATAAAATAAAATAAAATAAAATGTTGATATTTTGTATTTTGTTCTTTTTTTTTGACAGAGTCTCGCTCTGTCGCCTAGGCTGGAGTACAGTGGCAAGATCTCAGCTCACTGCAACCTCTGCCTCCCAGGTTCAAGCAATTCTCCTGCCTCAGCCTCCCGAGTAGCTGGGATTACAGGTGCCCACCACCACGCCTGGCTAATTTTTGTATTTTTAGTAGAAACGGGGTTTCACCATGTTGGCCAGGCTGGCCTTGAACTCCTGACCTCATGATCCACCCACCTCGGCCTCCCAAAGTGCTGGGGTTACAGGCGTGAACCACCTCGCCTGGTTGATATTTTGTTCATCTTGAACTGTTTGCATCCATTTGACTTTTAAAACATTGCAGCAAAATACTATTTGTGGTGATTCTGTGTTTGGGGGATGTCCTGAAATTCTCTTGCCTTACTCTGATCCTGGCCCCCTTGTGCCATTCATCCTGATTTAGAAGTGCACTTATCAGGAGTGTGGTCATGACTATGTGTGTCCACCTGGGTTCTGGAAGTTTCCCCTGAAACAGACTGCCCTGTGTGGGTAACGTTGGAGATGTGTGCATGCGAGGCGGCAGGAAGAACGTGAGTGCACTACAAATGTCAAACCCGCAGTGAGCGGCCCACACGGATGACCCCAGTGACCGTGACCTCTAACCTATTCGGATCCACTGCTGCGGGCTGGGGACCGCCCCTCGGCTGAAAGCCGGGTACTGTGGAAGCTTCTATTTCTCACAGCGCCAGATGGTCTGCAAATGTCAAAGAGGGGAGGAAAGGCCAAAATTTCCATAAATTCATTTGAGCCAGGGGCTAGCAAGTGGGCAGGGTAGGAGGCTCTTGTGGCTGGTTCAGGAGGAAAAGGGGCCTGAACCCCTAAAATGTGAGGCCTGAGGAGTGAAAAAGGGGGTCTTTCAAGATCCAGGTGTCTGCCCCAGGCCCAGTGCTGTAGGAAGGGACAGAGGGAAGGAGGCACCTGGTCTATAGGGGCCCTTGGACTGTGCTAAGGGATTGGGGCCTTATCTGCCAGGGATGGGAGAATCTGCAGAGGTTTTGAAGCAGGTTTCAGGAATGATCTGATCCAAATCGCTCCCAAAGCTCCTCACTATACACACATATACATAGAAGCAAAGTCGGATTAAAGACAGAAGAGTTTGGAGGCAGAGGGAAATTGAGCAGAGAAAGTAGATATGTAATAGACAAGAGGTACTGGGGTATCCCGGACAAGGGGTCCTAAAGAGTGGGTCCCTTGCTGGAGAGAAGGGGAGAGGGAAGATCCCTTTACCGCACACCCCTGAGGAGGGGGACCTTCCTCCACAAGCTTCTGAAGTCACCGGCTTTTAAGAGCACGTGCTGGGGGAGAAAGACAAGTGACCTGGCGTGACCCCAAGCCCCAGGGCTCCCTAGCACTCCCAGGTCGGGGGGATTTTCCCAGCCTGCTCTGTGTGGGGAGCTCCACTCTGCAAGGAAGGCCAGAGGGAAGGGCGTCCAGAAAAAGAAAGGCTTTTTGACAGAAAGCCATTAGCCACTTGTTCCAAGCAGCACTGAAGGAAGGTCCTGGAGCTCGGCTGCGCCTGCCCGGCAGCTGACAGAGCTGGACACCCGTGCCATCGTGCACCAGAAGCGTGGCTGTGTACTACTTCCATTTTCAAACACAGCAGGCTGGGCACGGGGGCACACACCTGTAATCCCAGCACTTTGGGAGGCCGAGGTGGGTGGATCACCTGAGGTCAGGCATTTGAGACCAGCCTGGCCAACATGGAGAAACACTACTAAAAATACAAAAATCAGCCAGGTGTGGTGGTACACCTTTTGTAATCCCAGCTATGTGGGAGGCTGAGGCAGGAGAATCGCTTGAACCCGGGAGGTAGAGGCTGCAGTGAGCCAAGATCATGCCACTGCACTCTGTCCTGGGCAATAGAGCAAGACTTCAACTCAAAAAAGTAAATAAAAGAAAAGAGGAAGGAAAGAAGGAGAGAGAGAGAGAGAGAGAAGGAAAGAAAGGAAGGAAGAAAGAAAGAAGGAAGAAAAGAAAGAAGGAAAGATAGGAAGGGATGGAGGGAGATGGAGCCATGGAGACTCAGAGAGGTTAAGTGACTGCCTGAGGTCACACAGCCTACCCTAAGTAGAAAGCCACACTGGAGGCTGCAAGGGTTCATGGGGGGAAGGCTGTCAGTGGGTCCCAGTGGATCGTGACACGGAGGCAGGAGGACTGAGGTCATCATGCCAGACAACAAGACCCTTCTGTGACCTGCAGAGACAGTCCCGAAATGAGGCCATCTGAGAGCACGCCGGAGGCCCGGAGACCCAGGCCACACTGAACACACAGCTCCTGCTCATCTAACAAGGTGATCACTCACAGATCACTTCCTGCCCTTGCCCACCCTGCAGGAAGTTCCCCAAGGCCAGGGCTTGGTACGCCAGGCTCCACCAGCCTGTGTGATTGTGCTTACCGATGCACCCAGCAGGGCACCAGCCATTCAGGCAGTGGTCCCGGGGAGGCGTCACTGGCGGCTTCTTTAATCAGACGTGACTTGCTTCCTGGTTCCCCAATGGTTGACATCACCATCTGAAAAGGTTGGCAGAATATAGAGAGTTAATCTCCTTGAGAGACACAGAGAGGGTAGGTGTGTTGCCTAAACTCACACAGCAGGACCAGGTGTTAACACGCTCAGTCAGGGCCTTTCTTGGTTATTATTCAAGGGCCCTCTCTGGAGTAAGGAGCTGCTCCTTCCTGTGAGTCATTGTCACAACCCACAGGACTCCCCTTCTTCCCCAGGGGGGTAAGGCACCTGGAGGAAGCCCAGGGCTGTCTGCCATGGGTCAGGGGCCACATGTGCTTCTCTCCAGTGAAATCCCAGGCAGGGGACCCACGCTGCCGAGAGCAGGTGCACCCCGGGAAGGGCAAAGGCGCCCACAGAGGGCAGAACCTCCTCACCTGCCGTGTGTGGACACAGCTGGAAGTCCCACTCGCCTTTCCAGGAGACTCACAGACAAGGAAGGCGTCTTGCCGTGGGCACGCTCAGTTGTCTGGGTTTGAACCCCGGCCCTTCCATGTCCTGGCTGTGTGATCTGGGCCACTGGCCTGCCCTCTCTGTGCCTCTGTGTCCCCATCCATAAAGCAGGGATGATAATAAAGGTAGGGAACAAAGATTAAATATAGGCATAATAAGGGTATGCTTCCAGGTGTGCCAGGCAGAGCTGAGCCCTTGGCACCACGCCAGGGAAAATTCCTCAGGCTCAGCTGGGCCCTGCTGTAACCACTGCACCTCATGCCTCTGCGTGAAATCACCAAGATAATCAATACCTTTAGATACACACACACTTATGCATGCACATATGCACACACACACAAGCACCCATATGCACACACACATACATGTACACACATAAACACATATATACACATAAACACACAAATATACACACATATACAGACACATACACAAGACACATGTACACACATATACACACAAATATATATACATATATGCATACACATGTACACACATATACACAAACACATGTACACATAAACACCAATACACACACATGCACATATATATGCACACACATATGCATAGGCACATGCATAGACACATATACCCGCTAACATATATACATATATACGCATGTGCCCATACACACGTATACACACATATCTACACACACACGTGCACACATACGCATATACACTTTTTAGAAGAAGAAAGAGGCGAGCACTGCCATGTCAGCGAACTCTTCGTCTTTCATAGGCAGCGTCCCTGGCTCTTGACTATTTTTAGGGAGCATAGAAATTGCACTGAGCATCACTGAGAGTTTGAAAGTGGCCACGGAAGAACTTCAAGTGGAGGAGCTCAAAGGGTCGGCAAGAACAGAGCAGGAAGAATGGCTTCTTGATCACACGCTCCTGACAGCCCCTGTCTGAGCTGTCCAGCAGGGCATGTGATCAAATGTTTTAGACTGAAAGCCCAGGTGGCTATACGACCGCGACACTTGGGCCTGTGCACCCTCAGCAGACCGGGTCCTGGTGCCTGGCTGGGGGAGGCCTCCCTGCCCCAGGGAGTCGCATTTTCCCTGGTGCCCAGTCTCACCCGGGGACTTTTCCACAGTGCCCTTGCTTAGTCCCCAGCTGTACCACAGACATCCGCGCCTGGACAGAGCTCCAGCAGTGACTCACCTCTTCATTTTTAGTCCATGTCCCCTCAGAGCCTGCAGCCCGCCTTTGCTGGGCAGCCGTCTGTCTGGGGGTCAGAGCCAATGCCCTGGGAGTCCACTCATAAAACCAGCTCTTGACCACCTGCCCTACTGAGACAGGGAAGTGGGCACCGAATCCCAGTGCCTTTGACCTGGGCGTAGGTTCTGCTGGCATCTGTATGTGCATGTCCGGGACAGCTCCGGGCTCCCAGTGCTTTCAGTAAGCAAGGAAAGCTGCTCTCAGGGTCTGCTGCCCGGCGCCCAGGCTTGGCATTCCCAAGCCCCTCCCGTTCCCATTCCGGAATGGGGCTGATGGCCTCACCTCACAGCTCCGGGCAAAGACGCCCATGGCTGAGAGGCTTCTCCCTGGCTGTAAACTCACTGCTTCACACCTTCAAGCTGTAAGGAGCTTTTAGCTGAAAAGGCCTTTTCTGCCAGCTTCTCCCAAGCCTGAGTAAACAAAAAACCTATTTATGTCTTCAGAGCACTTAATTAAGCCGGAACAGGGATAAAATCAGAGACTGAGTGAAGTGAAAACACAGTCCCTAAAGTCAGAAGACGGTCGCCCCAGCCGGGCTTGGCCAAGAACCAGCTCTGTGTTTCTGGGGGAAGCTGGGTCCTCCTGAATTTTTGCGAGAATAATGTAATGAAAACCCAAACACCATTTGGGTTTGTTGGGTGTTGACACATTCTCTCTCTCTCTCTCGTGTGTGTGTGTGTGTGTGTGTGTGAGAGTGTGTGTGTGCATGCATATGTGTGTGTGTGCGTGTGTGTGTGCTGTTTGTTTTGTGTTTTGCTAAACAATGTAAAAGTTGGTGGCAAACGTCATGCTCCCCTGCCCCAAGTCTTCAGCAGTCCCTCCTAAGAATATACATGACGTGGAACCACAATACCGCCATCATAGTGAGGGAATTTAACACTGGTACAACTATATAACCTACATTCCATATCAAAATGTCCCTAGCTTTCCCAACAATGTCCTTTAAAGCTGTTTTCTTTCTCAACCCGGGGCTCAAAGATGCATTGCATTTCACCGTCACTATCAGGAGACAATCCCTCATGAGTCTCCCATGTTTATTCCCATCTTGCGAACAGAGGCCCTGGCCGCCCTTGTTCTGGGCTATCATTTCAAGAACGTTTGTAGGGAGAACAGTCTTGAAACACAGAGATAGTGTCTCTCTTCATATCAAAGGATAGGCATGCTTCCTGTCCACGGTAATAAAAATAATGGTTCCCTCCGGGGAAAATATCAGGCAGGCCTATTGCCCATTGTGAAAGATTCAGGTTCCCGACACTCCAGGTTCCTCCCCTGTCGTGCAAATAGCTGCATGTGCAAAGGTCACCCGGGCCCCTTCGAATGGCCCTGTGGAGACCAGAGCTGGAGAACTGGCTCAAGAACATGCTGACCCCCTGGCTTCTGTGATTGCTGTGAGTAACAACATCCTTTGTCTCTGACCCAGGGGTCTTGTATCTTCTGTGAGACCATGGCAGACCCACGTCTTCACTGGCCAGCAGGGTGAAATCTCAGACCCTTCCCAGTTCTGTATGGTCACATCTCTTTAGTTCTTTGACCCTAACAGACCCTATGCCTATTTTGCCTTTCCTGACGTGGATAGTTTTAACGAGTTTGGGCCAGTTGTGGAGCAACCCATGATCTGGATTTGTCTGACTGCTTTCTCAGGATTCGATTTAGGATAAACACTTTTGCAGGAATTTTTCAGGGTCCATGTTGCACCATCAACCCCAGGAGGCACATCCCACTGTCAGTCACGCCAGGAGGGAGGACTGGGTGGGGGTGGTATCCACCTCTTTTCTTTGTGCTAAAGGGACCTTTCCCTTTGTTGTTTATCAGGAAGCTCTGGGGAGATATTTTGACCTCTTGGGGATATCCTGCTCCCTGACAAGCCTTAAATGCCACAAACCCCAGCTGATTCATTGGTGAAGAGCTTTGTGCTAGATGATCGCCCCAGGTACGATGATGTTATGTTTTCCTCTTGCAACAGAGAACGCATAGTCTGCAGAGACTAACAGATTTACAATCTTGCCTTGCATAGAAAAAGCTGGCCAACCCCTGCAGTAGTGGGTGGCAGGTTGTATAGGGTGAGGCTAGACTTACCTTCAAGAAATCCCCTTCAATACATCCACCCTTCTACACCACTTTCTTTATCATTTTTCAGCTTTTTAGGGGTTCATGATTCTCTTGCTCCCAAGTTGTATCATACTTAAAATGAAACACATATACCTTTCTGGCTAACACAATAGTGTGTGACACTCATGGAAATGGCGCCTGTGCACAGCAGACTAAAAGCGTGGGCACTGCCCCCTCTTCGTGCCTCTCACTCAGCAAATCTGTGCAAAGTGAATGTTTTGAGATCTTCTAAATGTGGCGTGCCATCCAGATTGCTTTCCAATTATTTTGTGTGACTAGAAACTGTGATGTCACATAAATTGGTGACTGTGTCTGCCTGAATCCATCATGCCAAAACATCACTTGTTGATTTAGCAGGTTTGGGGATAAACAAGTTGTTATATTGAAGAAAAAAAAAAGAGGCCTCCAAAAAGTGCTGTGGTTTTTTCATGAGCCATGGCAGCAAAAACAAAACAAAACAAAACTCATTTATCGTCGTTTTGAACTACAGCTGAGCAAATCAGCAGAAGGACATCCGTGCACATTAAAAGTAATACAGGATGTTCTGATGCTTACTTGAGTCATGCAAAAAAATTTTTTTAATTAAAAAATGTATATATAGCATGAAGTTCAGCCAGGTAAGAGCCAAGTGGCTGAAAGGTCTTCAGGAGAGACAGCGGGTCCTTCCCAGCTGATGCAAACACAGAGATGGCAAGGAGGAAGCAGTTTCCAGGGGCGCACTGGCCCCCGGAGTGCTGCAGGGTGAGTACACCAGAGAGCGCGGCAAACGCACACCGTTTCCATTCATTCCTCAAGGAAGACACAAGTCCAGGCAAATATTCTGGTTGTGTGGTTTTTCAGCTGAAGGTGAAGACAGAGGGCGTTGAGCAGGAATGAATGCAAGGCTCCAGACTCCTGGCACACTGCCCGGAGCTCCAGAAAGGGCAGAGTCTGGGGACCAGGTCCAGCAGGAGGGCAGGGTCCTAGAGCGGCCGGGGCTCAGTCATGCTCCTGGTGCAGTCCTGAGATGCTAAGGGAGGGGTGGGGTGGGGAAGGGGGTTGATAATTATCCCTTCAATGAGTAAAGCGCCTACTGTGTGGTGGGTATTGGGAGATAGAGCCATGGACTAGTCATACTTGGTCCTCATTCTTGGGGGACTTCCAATATGGGGTGGGGGTTGGGAGAAGAAAATAATTAAACAAGGTAATTTCAGAGAGTTATAAATACTATACAAACAAAATGGGTGACCAGACGGAGAATGACCGTGGTGGAGTGGCTTTCCATGGCAGAGGGCGGGCCACAGAATAGCCTTCAGAAGTGGCTTTTGAATGAAGAGCCTGGTGGGGAAAAGGGGCCAGCTCTGCAAAGAGCCTGAGAAAGGGGGTCCTGGCAGAGAAACAGAGATGTAAAGGCCCTGAGGCTTCCTCTGTTCCTGCAAAGGCTCCGAGGCTAGCACACACTGGAGGCATCTTTGTCCCAGGAAGAAGATGAAGAGAGACTTGGGGAGATGGGTGGAGGAAAAGAAGCAGAGAAAGAAAGGCAAGAGAAATGGGAGGGCAAGGAGAACCAGAGGGAAAGGAGGAAGAGAGTTCATGGGGGGCACAGGGAAGAACCCCCGACACATCCTGTGCTCACAGGAGAAAGGGGGGCTCCAGCACATGGGGAGCGGCCACAGGGCCTCTGCTCCTGAGTGGTTACCACTCGCCTCCACATGTCTGCACCTGGCATCTTTGCTAGCTTTGTGTGTGCTTGGTTCTTATGTCCCCGAGTGGGTTATCAACTCCTCAGAGGCAGAAAGCACGCCTTATGCCTTTTTCTTTCTGCACAGCACTTCACACCATGCTTTTGCACATGGGGTATCATTAACTATTGTCTGGATAAGTGGACAGATGCGTGGACAGATGGATGGATGGATGGATGGACTGACAGATGAATGGACGGACGGATGGATGAATGGACGGATGGATGGACGGAAGGATGGATGGATGGACGGATGGATGGATGGACAGATGGATGGATGGATGGATGGATGGACAGACAGATGGATGGAAGGAAGGATGGATGGATGGATGGACGGACAGACGGACGGACAGACGGATGGATGGATGGATGGATGGATGGATGGATGGACGGACAGATGGATGGATGGACAGATGGATGGATGGACAGACAGATGAATGGACAGATGGATGGATGGATGGATGGATGGATGGATGGATGGATAGATGGATGGATGGATGGATGGATGGATTGATGGATGGATAGATGCATGGCTGGATGGACATGGATGCTCATGTAACTTAAAGAACTGACATTCAGGCTGTTCTGAACCAAGGAGGAGCAGGTGGTCAAAATAATCTAGGAGGTTTAGTAAGAAGAAAGATTATTGCTATGTAGGGAAAAACATGAGTACTTGTTTTTTTATTTTTATTTTTATGAAATATCTGTGTTGTCCCCCCTCCCCAAATTTATATGTTGAAATCTTAATGCCCAGTGTGACGGTCTTAGGAGGTAAGGCCTTTGGAAGGTGACCAGGTCATGAGAGTGGAGCCCCATGAATGAGATTAGTGCCCATATGAGACGTGAGAGCTTCCTGTCACTCTCTCCTTTGCATCATTTGTGGATACAGTGAGAAGGAAGCAAGTCTTCACCAAGCACTGGCTCTGCCAGCACCTTGATCTTGGGCATCCCTAACCCCAGAAATATGAGAAATACATGTTTGTTGTTTAAGCCACCCAGTCTATTGTCATTTGTTCCAGCAGCCTGAACTGCCTTAGCTAGGTATACCAATGTAGAGATGAACCAGAACAGGGAGGTGATATGAAAGAGAGGGAAAAAAGTAGCAAATGTGGCAAGATCACTAATGTTCACAGGCTTTCAAGTTCTTCTCTTCCTGCAGGAAACCACACTGTACTGTATTCCCCAGACTTCTGTGTGGTTAGGTATGGCCATGTGATTGATTCTGAGCACTAGAATGCGAGTGGAATGGATGTGCACTACTACCAGGCCCATAGAAACCTCCCTCATATTCCTTCTCCATCCACTGGCTGAATAAAGAGGCCTCCAAGAGCATCAGGGAGGGTGGAGCCACAAAATAGAGGGAGCTTGGGTCCCTGCATGACTGTGTGGAGCAGAGCCCTCTGGCTGACTGCTGAGCCATAAACCACTGAGATGCAAGGGTTGTTTGTTACAGCAGCTGGTGTTACTTATCCTGACCAATATAGAAGAGATGAAGAAGGTGAGAAGTAGGGGCTCTTTCTTCATGCAGAAGACTCTAGAAGAAGGGGACCTCAACTCAGTGGAATCTAGATGCCAACTGTTGGAAAACAGGACAGGGACATGAAAGAATTCTCTCAGTGACATCAGTCTGGTAGACAAATGCAAGGGAGGACAAGAAGGCTTTATTTTTTCCAAGGGTTATAGATACCAGAAAAAGGGCACCTGCAGTCAACCCACTTGACATGGAGTCAAAACTCACATATTTTTAAATGGAGAGAGAAAAAAGAGGTTTCGTTGGAACTTTCTCTTGAAAAATAAATTTAAAATGATAAAAACGCTATAAGCTAATTTTATCTTAATTTAACAAGGCTTGGGAACTCTGCTCTAATTCTTGGAGCAGAAAAATTACAAAGAATGATTGTTTTTCTTTAACTTTCTGTATTTTTTTCCCAGCAAGACTTTCTAAGGGCACAACTGACATTCTTCTCTTCACATTTGACTTTTTTTGCAGCTCTTTGGTTCAGAAATAATTTTTTTTTTTTTGTAAAATGTTCAAGGGCTTAATCATCATTTCCATGGGCTTCTTTGAATACTTTGAAATTCAAATCATTATCTTTCATGAGTTCAGACCCAGGCCAGCTTTAATATTGCTGGGTGAATTTTGGATCAGTCAGACACGAGATACCCCATCACCGACTTCATACACAGATGGGGTCTGAAGTGTATTCCTTTCTTTGTTCCCTCAAGGACATGCCAAGGGGGACCTCTGGAATCACCACGTCCTGCCCAAGGGACTTAAAGAAGCAGTGTCTCGCAGGGGGAAACCCTCCATGGAACTCAAATGGCCAACTTGATTTTGGAGCAATTTGCTGACAGGAGTGGAGGTCAGAGTCGCTGACTGCGCTTTCTCCTGGAAGATTCCCAGGCTGCTGTTTACCCTGATTCCTGGCCATTCCTCATATTTCCTACGACTGTTTTTCTAGCCTACTTAGTTTGGTGACATTCATGGGGAAAATATCACAGCGGGAAGGAAGTTTTTGCTCAAAATTCAAACAAAAAGAAGGAAAGCAGAGCAAAGGGAAAGAAGGTCAAAAAAAAAAAGGCTGAGAAATACCGAATGCTCCCATTAAGCAAATAATTTCCCAGGGTATCTTAACATACAAGGAAACGCCATCACTGCAAAAATAATCCAAGCTGAGGAAAATACCCCCCAGATTTATTTTCTGTACTTGTACTGGACTCAGTGTGCAGTGAGAGTCCTGGCATCTGCTGAGGTCCGGGCTGCTGGGGAGCCCCTGCTTGAGAGAATTCTGGACACCTGGGAGCATCTTACCATTGTTTCTCTCACCTGGGCTCAAGAAGTAGGGCATTGGGTTTTGTTTTTGTTTTTGTTTTCTGTTTCTTTCCCTGTGCAGGCTTCTAATCAAAGGGGAAGCAGAATATGGGGGATTGTTTTTCTTGGAACCAGTGGCTGGATTCTCGTCACCAGTTAGGGCTCTGCCCAAAGTCACCTCCTCAGGGAAGCCTTTCCTGATCTTCCCATATAACTGCCCCTCCCCCCTTCCCCAGTCACTCTGTATTTTCTCACCCTGTTGATGGTCTTCATAGAATGAATCACCACTGAAAATCAGAGAGTTCACTTCTTTTGTGTCTTCTTCGCTGCAGGCAACTCCACGGTGGATGAGATTTTACCTGTGTCATTCACCAACCCATTTCCAGGACCTAGAAGCATGTTGGACACATAGCAGGAGTGCAATAAGTATTTGTCGAGTTCAATAGAATCCTTAAGCTAAAAGCATTTAAGAAGAAATGATAGAAAACGCCTTTGCATTCCAGAAAGACTGAGCTCTACCTCCTGGGAGTTTCTTTACGGAAAAAGTTATACGCTTTGATTTTTTTTTTTCCTATAGGTGATTCAATGAATGTACCTCTTATTTAAAGCACAGCGTGAATGACTCAGGATCCTGGAGAAGAATACAATGAGAGAACTGTGTCAAGTCAGTCCTTGGCACGCTGTCTGATACGCTGGGGGTGCTCAATGAATCCTGCATTTAATAATAATAACTCACACTGAGCTCACGGTCAACTAAGTCTTGTCATTTTCACACACGCTGCTATGAATCTATGACTTTCATTTCCAGTCCTCCTGGTTTTTTTCTTGTTTTTGTTTTTTGTTTTTATTATTTTATTTTTTTGATACGGAGTCTTGCTCTGCCACCAGGCTGGAGTGCAGTGGCATGATCTTGGCTCACTGCCACCTCTGCCTTCCAGGTTCAAGAGATTTCCCTGCCTCAGCCTCCGGAGTAGCTGGGACTACAGGCACACGCCAGCACGCCCAGCTAATTTTTTGCATTTTAGTAGAGACGGGGTTTCACCACGTTGGCCAGGATGGTCTCAATCTCCTGACCTCGTGGTCTGCCTGCCTCAGCCTCCCAAAGTGCCAGGATTACAGGTGTGCGCCACCACATCTGGCCCCTTCTGTTTTTTTAAGACGTTGTTTGATCTCTGTTACAATTCATGCTGTTCTGCTCTACCAAAAACATTTCATGGTTCACAGTCTATTCTCTCCAGCTTTGTATCACTTTTGAAATGTGATCAGCCTAGACTTTGAAGGCCTTGTGAAAAATCGTTAATGAAAACATTGAACTGAACGAAACAAGGGCAGAGCCCCGTGGCACATCGCTAGAGACTTTTCCACAGATTGGCATCAGCCACGTGAAATCAGCCCTTCTTCGTTCCTCACTGGATTGATCATGAAACCATTTACTCCTGCTCTTACCCAGCTCACATTTCTCTATCTTAATTATGGGAAACAGAGGCAAAGTTTTTGTTAATGCAAGCTGAACTTCAGATATCCTTATAGCTACAAAATTCCTCTCTGTATCACTCATGTAACCCTATCAAATTCATAAAAGGCATTTATCAGGTGTGACTTGTTCTATATGAACTCATAACAGCTTTCAGAGACCACTCTTTCATTTTCTACATTTGAAAATGATTTTGTTAGTAACAGTGTTAGTCAGCTTCAGCTAAGTTATGCCACAGTAACATGCAGCCCCTGGCTCTCGGTGGCTTATAACAACTAAAGCTATTGCTGATCCCGCAAGTCCACTGCAGGCTGGCTGGAGTTTTTCTTTAGATCAGTCTTCATTCTAGGGACCCAGGCTGAAGGAGCAGTCCCTCCTGGACACATGCCAGTCTTGTGGGAAGGAGAAGAGACGTGGAGGAGCTCGTGGTAGTGCTTAGGGTTTCTGCCCAGAAGTGAAGCATGTTTCTTTTGCTCATACCTATTGGCTAAAACAAGTCACATGGTGAAGCCTGCTCTCCATGGTGCAAGGACATACGGAAGTGTGGGATGGAGCCCAGGGAAGGGCAGTGGCTACTTGGAACAGCAATACAGTCTCTCAGCTACACGGTACTATGTGCACGAAGAGTGGAATCCACCTCTGATGTCTTTAGAAAATGGGGCTATTTTCCTGATACTACAGTGTCTGGACTTATCAAACTAACAGCAGCTCATTCATCTCATCTGTCAGCAACCTGATGACTCTGGGATATAATTTAGATATTTTTGGGGGCACCCCACCCCTGCATGTGCTCAATAGGTCAGGGTCTCCCCATAAATATCCACATCATACCCTAGAGTTGTCAGAATGCTGATAGATGAGACAATTGAACTGTTGCTGGTTTGATAATTCCAGACGCTGTAGTATTGGGAAAATAGCCCCATTTTCTAAAGAGTGGGGAGGTGGCTTCTGCTGTGCATGTATGTCATAACATATAGCTGGTAGGTTGTATTGTTTGAAATAGCCACTGGCCTCCACCTACCCATCACCGTCTAATATACTATTCATTACTTGGAAAAGAGACTTAGCCCCTCTCGCCTCAGTTTCCTTGTCTGTAAAACGGGGATCTTAATAGCATCTACCAAATAGGGTTGTTACAAAAATGGAGTGAGCTCACATGTGGAAAGCATGTCAGACACTGGTTGGCACAAAGTGAGTGCCGTCCGGTGTTAGCTGTGGTGATGGTCATCATACGCGGATCTGCTAGAGGGACATCGATGGCAATTGTAACTTGGGCAGTGGAGGGAGAGCAGAGCCAGTGAGGGTGCGACCCATCCAGTCCCCAAAGCAGACAGAACCCCAGGACACTACCAATCGCATCAATGTTTTCTCTACCTGATAAACAACCAGCTGTGCAAACAATGCCCTTTTCCTTCAGGACTGCCGGGAACCACTGAGGGCCTGTGCCCGGGGGAGTTTCCTCACCCTTTTCAGGCCTCCTGGGGAGAAGTCTCAACACTGGAAAGCCCAGAACCCTTTGGCTGGCAAGGGCCACTTATCGGTGGTGTTCCCACAGGCCCGCAGCGGCTGGGAGAGCAGGATTCCAGGAGAAGGCAGAGCCGGCGGGCTCAGGCCAGGGACTCACGCTGGCTGCCCCGGCCCATGCTGGCTGGACTCATGCTGGCTGTCCAGGCCCCTTCTCATGCCCACCAAGACCCATGCTGGCTGCCCGGGACCCTTCTCATGCCCACCCGAGACGCACTCTGGCTGCCCCAGGACCCACGCTGGCTGCCCAGGCCCCTTCCCGTGCCCACTTGGACTCCTCTTAACCCATGTTTTACCTCCTGCTTCTGCAGAGAGCAGCTCCGCACAGGTGGCATGGGACAGCTCTCACCTTAGTGCATACCCCACACCTCTTGCTTCCCTCCCTGGGTTTTGCAGACGCTGCAGTGTGTTGCACCTGTAAGAACCTGCTTGGACCCCGTGCCTGGGACCCCCAGGAGTGTGGGGCAGGCTTGATATCCACAGAGTGACCCCTGCCCCCGTGACCAATGGGGGACAGCGGCTGATAGACAATGCTTCCCCTTTCGTCCCCTGGGGAACATTTCTGCAGTTGCTTTCAGGAGTCCCGGCAGCTCCTGCAGAATGCTGCACCAGTCTCTAAGTCTCTGTTCATGGGCGGCCCCTCCTCCACTTCCCGCCCAGCCCTGGGCCCAATTCCCACACACACCGCCTGCTTACCGGCCTTCAGCTATAGCTCTGCTTTAGGAGCGAGCCCAGGCTGATACTGGTTTTCTCCCACTGCTCCTAATCTACCCCCACCTCTTATCCACGAACATAGGTGCACGCCCATGCACATGGGTGCACGCACACACGCTCACAAACACTTGCGCACACGCACGCACACACACATATGCACACACACATACACGCTCACACACATGTGCACACACAAGCACAAGTGCACGTGCATGCACACATGCATGTATGCACATGTGCACATACACACGCACACGTGCACACACACACTGTGTGCTCCTCTCAGCCTCCAAACATAAACCAAACCACACCTGCAGGGAGACAATTTTCCGAGTGACGACCACAATTTAGCAAATGGAGCAGAACCATTTCCCCACGGGCAAGAGCTGCATCTGCCATCGGCGGTGCTGGGTCCTGAAGGGGACTAAGGTGGCAGGCATGTAGCCACAGAGACAGAGAGGCTTCACAGGGAGGGAGGGGTGCAGGCTGTTGGGTGAGCCGTAGACTCGAGACCAGAAATTGCTATATTTCCCTTCTCCTGGTGGAATGAATGCAGCTTCAGACGGATGCTGCCCCGCAGCTGTTTGTGGTGGGGGGCCCCGTGGCAGGGCAGTGACTTTGAAACGGGGGATTGGAATGGAGTCTGACAAAGGGGCCACTGTCTTTGAGGGAGTTTGACATGAGCCCAGCACAGCCTGAGCGGCGGGCGTTTGCACAGCTGCAGCTGGGAGCAAACATGTACTTTTAGCTGACCTGGGCCCGTGGCTTCGGGCATTAAACCTGACACTTTCCAGATGTGCGGGGCCCTCCCTTTGGCACCGTGCACAAACACTCGTCCCCAGGTATGCCCGCACTCACACACACACTGGCACTGGCAGTGTGGCTCTGTAAATGCGGCATTGTGCGGCAGACACAGGGCCCCTCGACAGATTCCACACCCAGACCTGAAGGGGAGGCCCCGGGCTGGGCTGGAAATTTATGAGCTGGATTTCAAAATAGTTCAAGTTCAAAGTCAGCTCAACAGCAGCTGCCTCTCTGACCACCATCATTCTTCATGCCTGGCTCGAGGTTGGCCGGCAAGGGTACACTGAACATGCCTTCCAGAAGGTTCTTTTCTACCCACATTAGCATGGACCCTGAGAGCCCCAGCAGCAGCGAGAGGAAGGCTCAGCAGGAGTTTGGGGAGCCAGGAGGGTACCCCTAGCTGGCTACTCTCTCTCGGTGTTGCTCGCACAAAGCCTCTGGTATCCTGAGTCTAGGGGCGAGACATGTGGCCCACGGCTGCCCCGGGGGTCTCCAAAGGCCTAACAGACCACACTTGCCTGGCTCAGGCACCTCCCTCCAGCTCTGTCCTCTGAAAACTACCCTGCTCAGCAGTCCTAGCTGGAGGGTGGGAGGAAACAGATGTGCCAGGGCCCTGTGCTAACGGACGCCACGTGACTGCAGGTGGGTGGGGACACTTGGATGGCCTCTTCCTCCCCAGTGAAGAAGAGGAGGAGGAGGGGGATAGAGAGGAGGAGGCAGAAGAGGAGGAAGAGGGAAGGAAAAGGGGAGGAAGAAGAGGAAGAGGAGGGGGAGGAAGAGGAAAAGGAGAGAGGGGAGGGCGGAGGAGAAAGAGGAAAGAGAGGAGCAGGAGGAAGGAGAGGAGGAGAAGGAGGAGGAAGAGGAAGGAGAGGAGGAGGAGGAAAGGAGGGAGGAGAAAGAGGAGGAAGGGGGCGGAGATCGGGACTGCGAGGGCAGCGTGGGCAGGAGGTAGCTTTCTCGGCTGGGTAAGTCCCCAGGGCCAGCAGCAGGAAAAGCCGGGCTGGGAGCATGTAGCTTCCCTGCTGGGCTCGGGTAGAGGAGAGGCCGTCCTCCCCACCTTGCTTGTGGATGGCAGGTCCTGGGTCGTGGAGGCTGCCAGGGAAAGCCCTTGGCCAGGGACAGCACTGACTCACAGGCCGCTTCTCCTTCTGGGACGAACCTGAGGATGCTGGAGACACTCGCCAGCTCCCAGGATCTGGAAAGGACACTGGGAGGCTCAGGGACACCAGAACCCACACCTGGCACCCCCCCCCGCCCCTTTATCTTCCTTCCCCAGACTCTTAACTAAGTCCCTCTGTGGGCTCCGGGTGTAGAATCCACCATTTCTTTGTATCTTCCTCATTTTTATCGGGTTGGGTGGCAAGGGGTCGCTGGGGTGCAGTTGCCACAAGTAAAGTGCACATATTGTGGAGTGCAGCTTGGTATGTTTTTACAAATACGCCGCTACGTGACCACCGCCCAGGCAGAAGCACAGGGCACCACCACCGCCCCAAGGGCTCCCCCGCTCCCTCCCTAGCAGTGACCCCCAGAGCAGCCATTATGCCGACTTACATCATCACTGGTGATTTGTGCTGAAGATGAACTAAGCTTCATCCTTTTCACCTAAAACAAAGACGTAGAGTCACTGAATCAACCGTAAATGCACCTCACAACGTGCGCTCTTTGTGTCCGGCTTCTTTCCCCAGCATAATACTCTCGAAATCCACCCGTGTTGCTGAGCGTGTTGGTGGTTTGTTCTTGTTCTTGCTGAATGATATTCTTTTGTATGAATATATCATCATCTGCTTTGTCCGTTCTTTTGCTTGTGGACATTTGGGTTATATCCAGTTTGGGGTTATTATGAATAAAACGGCAATGGATATTCTTGTATCATACATGTCTAAGAAACTATTTCTAATCCTAGGACCTCGTGGTATCTAGCTAGCTAGCTAGCTATTTATCTACTATGTATCTTGATCTATCTGTGTATCTATGTGTCCTTCATTTATCTTGATCTATCTATCATCCATCTATTGATCTATTATCATCTATCTTGATCTATCATTTGTCTCTCTTGATCTATTATCTATCTATCAATTATCTGTCTATCTTGATTTATCTACCATCTATCTATCCATCCATCTGCTTGAGAGGCACTGCTCTCTTCTTGGCTCAAGCTGCCCCAGCCACCCGGGACCTCCTCCCAGTGCTGGGACACGCCTAGCTCACTCCTGCCCCAGGGCCTTTGCACTCGCCTTTTCCCTGCCTGGAATACCTTCCCCCGGATCTCTGCATGCCTTGCTTCCTGACCTCTCTCAAGTCTCTGCACATCTCGGGAAGGACTATGGCCAACTCTGTCTGCATTTCAACTCATCTCCCGGACCCTCTCTTGGCCCACCTGCCACCTTGTTCTTCTGTATTTGATACCATGTGACTTCTACCTTCTAGCATATTCTATAATTATTTACTGTGTTTGCTACTGTCTGTTTACCTTCCCAGCACATAGCACATAAACTCCCCAAGGGCAGGGATTTTTTTTTTTCTTTGATGGAGTTTTGCTGTTCTTGCCCAGGCTGGAGTGTGCTGGCACAATCTCAGCTCATTGCAACCTCTACCTTCCGGGTTCAAGCAATTCTCCTGCCTCAGCCTCCCAAGTAGCAGGGATTGCAGATGCGCACCACCACGCCTGGCTAATTTTGGTATTTTCAGTAGAGACGGGTTTTCACTGTGTTGGCCAGGCTGGTCCTGAGCTCCAGGGCAGGGATTTTTGTCCATCCTGCCCACTGCTGTATTCCCAGCACCTACAGCAGTACTTGGCACACAGGAGGTGCTCAGTGAGTACGTGTTGAATGTGGAGTGAATGACCAAAGCGCACTTCTTCCTTCCAAACCTCATTGTCTGGTGGTGAAGGCTGAGTATATGCAGAAAGATGTGTAGCCTGGTGTAAGAGCTAGAATTCAGACACGTGCACATGAGACGGAGAAACGAAGGGAGGAGCACGGTTAGCTGGGGCCACATTGCATCCGGAAGGTGAAATTCAGTATCTTCTGGGCACGGGGCTGGAGGGGAAAGACGCATTGCAAGGTCTGGGGATAGCACCTTGATTTCAGATGCCAGGCACCCAGACCAAAGATTCCCAGTGGCCATGACTCCGGAAGTCTATCTGAGGCAAGAAAGGTGGCTTCCTCTTCGGAGAGAGTCAAAGTTCCTGGGCAAAATTCCCTTATCTGTCAATGGGAACAATAACTACAATACCCAAGAAAGGTATGAAGAGTAAAAGAGAAGGAACCCAAGGGCTCCGTTACATTCCCCACACAGGGAAGGAGCAGCGGGTCTAGCATCTGCGTGGACGAGGGTCGGGGAAGCTGTCAGGAAAAGGGATCGAGGGACTCGTCTGCAAGCTGGCTTTGCACAAGGGATGAGCTTTCTGTGGCTACTGTTCCAAATTCAGTGGCTTAAAATTGCTAAGCTGCACATTTCTCCTCTTACCATTTGGGGGGTCAGAAGTGAGAAATGGGCCTAAAACCCAGGTGCCGTGGGGCTGCGTTCCTGGTGGAGGCTTTGGGGGAACATCTGTTCTGTGACTTTTCTGGCTTCCAGAGGCTGTGTTCCTTGGCTCTTGGCCCCTTCCTCTGTCTTCAAAGCCAGCAGCATGGCATTGTCCAGGCTCTCTCTGACTCAGACCCTCCTGTCTCCCACTATCTCTTTTAAGGATGTTTGTGATGACATCAGGCCACCCCAGATACTCCAGGAGAATCCTCCCATCTGAGGATCCTTCGCTCACTCCCATCCACAGACTCCCGTTTGCCATGGAAGGTGACACAAGCACAGGTCTGGGATTAAGACATGGACATCTTTGAAGGCCGTTCCATAGCAAGCCCGCTGTTGTTACTTAGATTGACAGGAGTGGTTTGGGAGAGGAGGCTATTAGTGGGGATGATGTGAGCTGATATGGTTTGGCTCTGTGTCCCCACCCAAATCTCATCTCAAATTGTAACCTCCATGTATCGAGGGAGGGATCTGGTGGGAGGTGATGGATCATGAGGACGGTTACCTCCATGCTGTTCTTGTGACAGTGAGTGAGTTCTCACGAGATCTAAGAGTTTAAAAGTGCCTGGCAGTTCCCCCTCCCTCTCTCCTGCCACCTTGTGAAGTAGGTGCCTGCTTCCCCTTGGCCTTCCGCCATGACTGTAAGTTTCCTGAGGCTTCCGCAGCCACATAGAACTGTAAGTCAATTAAATCTCTTTGCTTTGTAAATTACCACTACCCAGTCTCAGGCAGTGTCTTTACAGCAATGGGAGAATGGACTGATACGGGAGCCATCACCAAGGTAAGTTCTCCATAAGTGTTTGATATCATTGTTATTATCACTGGACGACTCAAAGAGATCTGAGCTAACCCTCCACCATAGGACAGAGCCACAGACACACCATTGGAAGAAACATCGACAAAGACGTGCACCAACATGATACACAAACTAGGGGGGCCTCGGAAGATGGTTACGAGGGGAAGAGTGTTCAAAATTCCTTAAGAGGAGAAACATCCGCCAAGAAGGTGAAAATGTGGACCCTGAGTTAAGATGGGGGCTTGGGAGGACCTTCAGGACTTTCTCATGAGAGCTTTTGCTGAAACAGGTAAAATAAAGCTTGGTCTTGCCCAAGACATTCGGAAAGGCCACGTTTTAGCTCTTCTCTGGTCTGTGGCCATGAGATGCTCCTGTCCCACCCTCAGAAGCTCAACCTCCCAGCTGTCAGGGGTTCTAATTTGCTTCGGAAACTCAATCCAGTGTCTTAGGAAGCAATATAATGGATAATGATTTAAGGAAAGCTGAGCTCTTATCAGATTATACTTAGAACAAATTATTTCTGTTTCTCTGGGATGTGTTATATAGGCTGTGCCTCATCTGTACTGTTTCTGGGACCCTGGTCCCCAGAGGGGCTGGGCTACGGTGACAATCCCAAAACTCCATGAGAATAGAAAGGGATTTGGGGCCTGTCCTACTCCAGTACGACCCCACCGTAACTAATTACACCTGCAAAGACCCTATTTCCAAACAGTCTCAGTCTGAGGTTTGGGGTAGACTTGAATTTGAGTCAAGGGGACTCTTCAATCCATTACAGTGACCTTTTAGGTACTCTCTAGCTCTCCCATCTCTGGGCCATAAATACACATTTTAAATTCCAGGTTAGCTTTTCCCTACCTGAAAATCCTCTCCTCACCTTTAACTGGTAAGTGGGTCTCAACTGATTGAGAACCAATATAATTGGTCACATAGGGTGATGAATCTACCCCCAAAATATCAGAATCTACATCCCAAAGACAAAAAAAAATGAATGCTCTAGGATATTTTAAATTTTGAGTTTCTGTCATAGCTTAGTTAGTAAAAGTCTGGAGTCTCTCTTTTTTTTAAATCAAAGTTAAAAATACCTTTGCTAGGGTTAGGGTTAGGGGTTGGGGTTGGTTGGGGTTGGGGTTAGGGTTGGGGTTAGGGTTAAGTTTGGGGTTGGGGTCAGGGTTAGGGGTTAGGGTTGGGGTTGGGGTTAGGGTTGGGGTTGGGGTAAGGTGTTCGGGTTGGGGTAAGGGTTGGTTTTAGGGGAAGGGTTAATTGTAGGGTAAGGGACAGGTTTAAAATT